>JASPKZ010001717.1:20000-102105 GCA_030220185.1 Diploptera punctata
AAATGGACAGCTAATGACAAATGAGGTAAATTTTGAGGAAGTGGCTGAATTCAAATACTTACGAACAATAATCACAAACAAGAATGAGGTGCACAAGGAAATTAAACTTAGGCCCAATTCTGGAAATGCGTGCTATTATGCATTGCAGATACTTTTGATGTCCCAACTCCTTTCAAAAAAACGTTAAACTGAAAAATATATAAAACTATTATTCTACCAGTTATATTATATGGATGCGAAACATGGATTCTTATTTTAGGGGGGAGGAAAGGAGATTACGAGTATTTGAGAATAAAGTTCTTAGGAAAATTTTTGGACCAAAGAGAGGTGAACAGACAGGTGATTGGAGAAGACTGCTTAACAGTGAATTACATGGTCTTTATAGGAAGCCAGATATAATAAGAACAGTTAAGTCTCGTAGACTGCGATGGGCAGGACATGTTGCACGTATGGGGAATGAAAGGCTTGCATGGAAGCTTCTTGTAGGAAAGCCAGAGGGAAAACACCCAGTTGGTAGACCAAGCATGAGGTGGGAGAATAACATTAACTATGATTTGAGGGAAGTAGATTATACAGGGAATGATTGGAAAGGATTAGCTCAGGATAGGGATGTATGGAGAGCTTATGTCGGCGCGGCCATGAACCTACGGGTTCGATAGTGCCAGTGAATAAGTAAGTAAGTAAGTAGACCTGTTTCGGCCTCATCTAGCAGTCTTTTAAGGGGTCTTCTAGTCGTCGATGTTTTTGAGTTTATATTAAATCGTCAATTAGCCATTCTTTTTACATGGTCTAGCCAGTTTAATTCATATCTGTTGAGTTTTTTCTTCTACTGATTCTACTTCTAATTGATCTAACATTTATTCGCTCTTTTTTTCGATATAAAAGAGTGTATCCTGCCGTCCTCCTGAGAAATTTCATTTTGGTTGCTTTGATTCTGCTCCTGTCTCTTTTTCATAATATCCAAATCTCACTTCCGTATAAAAGGGAGTGCAATGCTAAAGTATTGCCAGTATATATTTTTGTTCTTGCGGATTTTTACACTCATTTATCTTTTAATGTATTATTTATTATTCCTAAGATTTGTGCAAATTTGGTGATTTTCTTGATCACATTTTTTTTTCACTTCGATAGGATATTTCACAAAGAAAATTGTTGAAATTGTATACTTGTTATAGGCATTGTTTATGTATTATCTTACTTCTGATTGGATATTCTCCTAACAACGCCATTACTTTTCACTTTTGTTCTCCGAATTGGAAGTTGTTCTCCGAATTGGAAGTTGTTCTCCGAATTGGAAGTTGTTCTCCGAATTGGAAGTTGTTCTCCGAATTGGAAGTTGTTCTCCGAATTGGAAGTTGTTCTCCGAATTGGAAGTTGTTCTCCGAATTGGAAGTTGTTCTCCGAATTGGAAGTTGTTCTCCGAATTGGAAGTTGTTCTCCGAATTGGAAGTTGTTCTCCGAATTGGAAGTTGTTCTCCGAATTGGAAGTTGTTCTCCGAATTGGAAGTTGTTCTCCGAATTGGAAGTTGTTCTCCGATTTGGAAGTTGTTCTCCGATTTGGAAGTTGTTCTCCGATTTGGAAGTTGTTCTCCGATTTGGAAGTTGTTCTCCGATTTGGAAGTTGTTCTCCGATTTGGAAGTTGTTCTCCGATTTGGAAGTTGTTCTCCGATTTGGAAGTTGTTCTCCGATTTGGAAGTTGTTCTCCGATTTGGAAGTTGTTCTCCGATTTGGAAGTTGTTCTCCGATTTGGAAGTTGTTCTCCGATTTGGAAGTTGTTCTCCGATTTGGAAGTTGTTCTCCGATTTGGAAGTTGTTCTCCGATTTGGAAGTTGTTCTCCGATTTGGAAGTTGTTCTCCGATTTGGAAGTTGTTCTCCGATTTGGAAGTTGTTCTCCGATTTGGAAGTTGTTCTCCGATTTGGAAGTTGTTCTCCGATTTGGAAGTTGTTTCTCCGATTTGGAAGTTGTTCTCCGATTTGGAAGTTGTTCTCCGATTTGGAAGTTGTTCTCCGATTTGGAAGTTGTTCTCCGATTTGGAAGTTGTTCTCCGATTTGGAAGTTGTTCTCCGGTTTGGAAGTTGTTCTCCGGTTTGGAAGTTGTTCTCCGATTTGGAAGTTGTTCTCCGATTTGGAAGTTGTTCTCCGATTTGGAAGTTGTTCTCCGATTTGGAAGTTGTTCTCCGATTTGGAAGTTGTTCTCCGATTTGGAAGTTGTTCTCCGATTTGGAAGTTGTTCTCCGATTTGGAAGTTGTTCTCCGATTTGGAAGTTGTTCTCCGATTTGGAAGTTGTTCTCCGATTTGGAAGTTGTTCTCCGATTTGGAAGTTGTTCTCCGATTTGGAAGTTGTTCTCCGATTTGGAAGTTGTTCTCCGATTTGGAAGTTGTTCTCCGATTTGGAAGTTGTTCTCCGATTGGAAGTTGTTCTCCGATTTGGAAGTTGTTCTCCGATTTGGAAGTTGTTCTCCGATTTGGAAGTTGTTCTCCGATTTGGAAGTTGTTCTCCGATTTGGAAGTTGTTCTCCGATTTGGAAGTTGTTCTCCGATTTGGAAGTTGTTCTCCGATTTGGAAGTTGTTTCTCCGATTTGGAAGTTGTTCTCCGATTTGGAAGTTGTTCTCCGATTTGGAAGTTGTTCTCCGATTTGGAAGTTGTTCTCCGATTTGGAAGTTGTTCTCCGATTTGGAAGTTGTTCTCCGATTTGGAAGTTGTTCTCCGATTTGGAAGTTGTTCTCCGATTTGGAAGTTGTTCTCCGATTTGGAAGTTGTTCTCCGATTTGGAAGTTGTTCTCCGATTTGGAAGTTGTTCTCCGGTTTGGAAGTTGTTCTCCGGTTTGGAAGTTGTTCTCCGATTTGGAAGTTGTTCTCCGATTTGGAAGTTGTTCTCCGATTTGGAAGTTGTTCTCCGATTTGGAAGTTGTTCTCCGATTTGGAAGTTGTTCTCCGATTTGGAAGTTGTTCTCCGATTTGGAAGTTGTTCTCCGATTTGGAAGTTGTTCTCCGATTTGGAAGTTGTTCTCCGATTTGGAAGTTGTTCTCCGATTTGGAAGTTGTTCTCCGATTTGGAAGTTGTTTCCGATTTGGAAGTTGTTCTCCGATTTGGAAGTTGTTCTCCGATTTGGAAGTTGTTCTCCGATTTGGAAGTTGTTCTCCGATTTGGAAGTTGTTCTCCGATTTGGAAGTTGTTCTCCGATTTGGAAGTTGTTCTCCGATTTGGAAGTTGTTCTCCGATTTGGAAGTTGTTCTCCGATTTGGAAGTTGTTCTCCGATTTGGAAGTTGTTCTCCGATTTGGAAGTTGTTCTCCGATTTGGAAGTTGTTCTCCGATTTGGAAGTTGTTCTCCGATTTGGAAGTTGTTCTCCGATTTGGAAGTTGTTCTCCGATTTGGAAGTTGTTCTCCGATTTGGAAGTTGTTCTCCGATTTGGAAGTTTTTCTCCGATTTGGAAGTTGTTCTCCGATTTGGAAGTTGTTCTCCGATTTGGAAGTTGTTCTCCGATTTGGAAGTTGTTCTCCGATTTGGAAGTTGTTCTCCGATTTGGAAGTTGTTCTCCGATTTGGAAGTTGTTCTCCGATTTGGAAGTTGTTCTCCGATTTGGAAGTTGTTCTCCGATTTGGAAGTTGTTCTCCGATTTGGAAGTTGTTCTCCGATTTGGAAGTTGTTCTCCGATTTGGAAGTTGTTCTCCGATTTGGAAGTTGTTCTCCGATTTGGAAGTTGTTCTCCGATTTGGAAGTTGTTCTCCGATTTGGAAGTTGTTCTCCGATTTGGAAGTTGTTCTCCGATTTGGAAGTTGTTCTCCGATTTGGAAGTTGTTCTCCGATTTGGAAGTTGTTCTCCGATTTGGAAGTTGTTCTCCGATTTGGAAGTTGTTCTCCGATTTGGAAGTTGTTCTCCGATTTGGAAGTTGTTCTCCGATTTGGAAGTTGTTCTCCGATTTGGAAGTTGTTCTCCGATTTGGAAGTTGTTCTCCGATTTGGAAGTTGTTCTCCGATTTGGAAGTTGTTCTCCGATTTGGAAGTTGTTCTCCGATTTGGAAGTTGTTCTCCGATTTGGAAGTTGTTCTCCGATTTGGAAGTTGTTCTCCGAATTGGAAGTTGTTCTCCGAATTGGAAATATGTATAAAACATATTACCGTACGTACCATAGGGTCACAACTAAAAAAAGTGGGGGGGTATCGTTGCATAAGTCTCTTTTGGACGTTCCCTAAACCATAACACATACATAAACCAAATTAATATATAGATAATTGAACAATGTTAAAAAAATCTCTACAGAAGAGTCCGCTACAGCATTTGTCTATCTTTTACGGATAATTCACAATAAATATTTTTGTCTTTCAGCTCATTGATGTCAAGAAGATCGGGATAAGTAGACTCGCTTGCATTGTCTGGTAATGAGCACGGGGTATCTAAAAATAATTACGATATTTATTTATAATAAATGTTTTATTCAACTAAACATAAAAAAAACACATATTTCATTTATTTAGGCGTAGTAGCGCACGCCGGGTATTAGTAATTATAATATAAATTTTAGTCACTCTGTATGCGTAATTTTTTTCCACTCTCTTCGTATATCCTATTTTGTTTCCAAATTATTTCGATGATAATTTTCAAACGGTTCTCTTGTAAAGAAAATTAACCAATACGCTCATAAGCCTTCTTCTGTTTGTTATTGATGTACATTTAAATATTAACAGTTAAGTTAGACGTGATGAAAGTAACAGGATCGCTTTAACTGTGAAATGAAGCGTATACGTCTGTTCTTTAAGTGATTATCTGACTTCAGTTTTGTGAAGACGACGAACCCAAAGTGTTTGTTTGCTACAAAAGTTTCAATAATAAAGCTTCATTAGCAAGAGACCTTCAACCCTTTCATTATGAATTCTTAATTAGTTTCTTAAATGAAATGAGCTATACAAGAGTTGGGAAAACAAATCCTTAATCATAAGACAGTTTTTTATGTCAATACAAAGCAGTTTTTAAGTAATTATTATTTAAGATACAAACAACTTAACTAACCTTAAGCAATTTTAATAATCCATAAAGCTTTTCAAGCGGTTCTAAAGAGGGCAAAAAAACTCTTAAAATAGCATATATATATATATGTTATAACTATATTTTTGAAATTTGGCAATGAAGGCAAATATGATATGAAAAGAAAAATGAATGCTTGAGTCGGGATTTGAACCCGAGTCTCTAAACTCTGTACGTTTAGCGCTCTAACGACCTGAGCTACCCAAGTATTCCAACACAAACATACAT
This sequence comes from Diploptera punctata, assembly GCA_030220185.1. Taxonomy (NCBI): domain Eukaryota; kingdom Metazoa; phylum Arthropoda; class Insecta; order Blattodea; family Blaberidae; genus Diploptera; species Diploptera punctata. Next base: position 25,262 of record JASPKZ010001717.1, read on the forward strand.
TTTCTTTATATTATTTTTGGTCTGGACATCTTACCTCAATATTAATGTTGATTTGTTCTTGGACATGTTTCAAAACAGAATTGTTTTGAAACATGTCCAAGAACAAATCAACATTAATATTGAGGTAAGATGTCCAGACCAAAAATAAAACAGAATTGTTTTGAAACATGTCCAAGAACAAATCAACATTAATATTGAGGTAAGATGTCCAGACCAAAAATAAAACAGAATTGTTTTGAAACATGTCCAAGAACAAATCAACATTAATATTGAGGTAAGATGTCCAGACCAAAAATTAAAACAGAATTGTTTTGAAACATGTCCAAGAACAAATCAACATTAATATTGAGGTAAGATGTCCAGACCAAAAATAAAACAGAATTGTTTTGAAACATGTCCAAGAACAAATCAACATTAATATTGAGGTAAGATGTCCAGACCAAAAATAAAACAGAATTGTTTTGAAACATGTCCAAGAACAAATCAACATTAATATTGAGGTAAGATGTCCAGACCAAAAATAATATAATTAAAATAACCTCAAAATATCACTTCCTAAAATTAAATATTAATATACATTTTCTTATACATGTACTCGTAGTATACTCAATTCCCACAAGAGGTAGCGGAAAATCGTTCCGACTGACATCTTGTGGCCAACATAACAGTTAAGCAAATATATATATATATATATATATATATATATATATGTCCACCGCTGTGGTCTCGAGGTAGCGTGCTGCCTTGTCACGCAGCGGGCCCGGGTTCGATCCCCGGTCGGGGCAGTTTTCTGGGTAAGGTTTTTATCGGGGTTTTTCCTCACCTGTAAGACAAATGTTAGGAAAACTTTAAGGCCCAAACGGTCCCCGAATTCATATGGCCATAATCATCATCATATTTATCATTATCATCATCATAATCATCCTTCACCGGTGTGGAAAGCAACCACACCTACAATTCCCTAGTAAAGCTGCAGGCATAGCATGAAAATGCTATGATTGCAGTGAAAGACCTGCCCTCGGACAGAATTACTGTGGATATATATATATATATATATATATATATATGTGCAGGGTGTAACAGGACCTCACCGACAAAATGATAAGGGTGATAGGCCATGCAGAGAGGATCACTTTTTTGTGAAGGAACAAATAGTCGCAAAACACGTCGTTATGAGTTATGCGCAGATGAAGGTGTTCACCCGTAAGGGTCGGAATTGAACACAAACAATTGTACACATATCATTTTATTGAAAAAGACATGTTTTTACAATAAGTGTTCAAACAATCGACCCTGTGCCTCATTCCATGTTTGATATCGTCACTGCAACGATCGGCCACCATGGCCGATCATGGCAGGATTCTTTTTGACATCGTCAAAACACTTATTGATTGAACTATTATTATAAAAACATGCAAAATAAAGCAAGTGAAACAAACTAAATATTTGGGAATAATTATGGATAACATTGAATGTATAGGCAAAGAGAACATAAAACATAGAATTGAATTGAGTAGCAAAAAAATATCATCGTTAAATTCCATATGGTGGGATAAGCATATTTGGAAAGACACAAAAAAATATATTGGTAAAACATTGGTGGAATCTGTTGCAATGTATGGAAGTGAGGTATGGACAATCAATAAGTACTACAAGAATAGACTAATAGCTCTAGAAATGGATTATTTACGGAGAAGTGCCAGAAAGTCTAAATTAGAACATGTCACAAATAAGGAAATTAGAAACATAATGGAAGCAGAAGAAAGCATAATTGAAAGAATTGAGGAGAAGGAATTAAAGTGGTTAGGACATGTCTTAAGAATGGAAGATGAGCGATGGCCGAAGCAACTATATGAATGGCATCCGAACAGAAAGAAGAAAAGAGGGAGACCAAGGTTAACATGGAAGGAAAACATGAAGACAGTAATGCAAGCTAGAGGGCTAAGCATCGAAGATGCCCAAGACCGTAGGCTTTGGAGGTTTGGCACGGGAAGACGGCAGTAACTGTAAAAATCCGAAGATAGATAGATAAAAACATGCCTTTTTCAATAAAATGATACGTGAACAATTGTTTGTATTCAATTCCAACCCTTACGGGTGAACACCTTCATCTGCGCGTAACTCATAAACGATGTGTTTGCGACTATATGTTCCATCGTAAAAAATGATCATCTCAACATGGCTTATCATCCCTATCATTTTGTCGGTGATGTCCCTGTTACATCCAATACATATCATTTTGTCGGTGATGTCCTGTTACATCCAATACATATAATATTTCAATGTTAGAATTAAATTTTGATATTTAGCAATGAAGGCCAAATATGACATATAAAGAAAAATAAACGCCTGAACCGGGATTTCAACCCGATACCTCTAACGTATAAAGTTGGCTTTATTAAACCTTTATTAATCTAAAAAGTTACCGGTTTTGATACGAAAAGAATGTATTTTGTAACTTTTTATGTTGAAAATTTTGACTGTATATTTTGGTACAGCATTAACGCTTGAGAACGCAATAAAAGTATCGAGTTACTATAGAGAGATAGTCAAGTTTGCAATAAATAGTCTAATCCACCTGCTTTTAATCCAAGTTATCGCCTGTGAAGTTTAACGACTGCATTTTCTGTTTGCATAACGTATAGATTTCTTCACAACACCTGCATTTTCTTAATGATCTCTGCATAAAGTCATAAATAAACTTTTTTACAGTTGCATAAATCAGCAGTTTTATCAGTTTTTCTTTTTTCAACAATTCTTTTATATCTTCTAAACCTGATATTCAGATTATTGTAACTATAATCTTTGTTTAAAAAATGGCCGTCGCACATGAATTGCGTAAACTAAGCGAATTTCTCTACAAGTCTAATTTATTTGTCCTATTTTGCTGGATTAAGGAATATATATATCATCATCATCATAGTCCATTCACGAATTTAGGTAATTTTTAACGTGTTTCGGCCCCAATAGAAACATCATCCAAAAACCTTCTCAGTGGACGTCCTGGCGTTCTTCTTCCTGCAGGTTGATATCTTAACATTTGTTAGGTATCCTGTGATCTTCCATTCGATGAACATGTTGCATCCATCTTGACTTATAATCAGAAATTTTGTTTTCTAAAGATTCCATGTGTAATTCTTCTACGATGTCTTCATTTTTTGTGATCATTTTAGCAGATGTAAGTCTCTGTATATCCTTCTGTTTCAATGTCCGTACTTCGCTATCATGCAAAAGAGTTGGAAGAGCCAGTCTTCTATATATTTTTAGTCTTAAATGTTTTTGGACTAACTGTGGTATGAGATAGATATTTCTTTTCATAATTTTGAAGGAATGTAGGAAGGCCAGTGCAAAGATTGGACCGAACAACTGTGAGACGGAACAGGCAATTTGCCTAGCCCGTGAAGTGAATAAGAGAAGAATATTTAGACCCTAAATTCCAGCCCCAGGTTCTTTGGGTTAACTAAAATAGTATTTTAGCTTTGAGTTTGTGTTGTTGTTTAATATAACGACGCTCTTTAATAACCAAGTCAATTAGCGACACAATTACAATTTGGACCTGAAAGAGTCGACTGATTTTGACCTTTTCTTCAGTCTTGAGACTCATTTACGCCGTAAATATTCGACACGTACCCACGACTTTATTTTCCTTCCGAATTTACTAGACTTAGTATTTTTATGCCCTAAAAATTCAACGAACCCGGCTGGGTTTGAACTCGCGTACATTAGAACTAGAGGCTTTTAGTATTTCCTTGAAGAAAATATAATTTGCGAAAAAAAATACAACAAAAAGCAGTATACATGTCGTGTTGTGTCTAATTGGCACAAAGAGTACTGCTCAAAACAATTAGAGGAACACTTGTAATAAATTGAATAAGTAATTGTTTTTTAAAGCTGTGATGCTGAACGTTGGACAATATGTAAACTAAATTATTAATTTTATCATTGGATACAAATTTTAAAGATCCATGGCCTAAATACAGGACATCTAAATACAGGGAAATTACCTCAAATAACAAATATAGAGAATTTTTTTTATTTTGGAAGGCACTGGCCACTTCTAATTGGTAAGCTTCCTGATGTTGCTATAGTGACGAATGTTGATTATTGCCTTGTTTATTGAAGTCTCTGACAAAATGAGGCATTTAAATGAGTTTGAAGTGTATCATGCTCTACATCTTTTACGACAAGGTCAATCTCTGCGACAAGTGGCTAGAGAGCTTGGGGTTTCTCCTTCCGTGGTGTCCAGGTTACGCAACAGGCACAGAGAGACAGGTCAGTATTGTAGAAGACGTGGCCAGGGCCGTAAATTTAAAACAAGCCCCCAGGATGACAGATAAGTTGTTCTTTCTGCTCTTCGACAGCGTACAAAAACTGCAAATGACCTGCAGAATGACCTTCATATGGCTTCCGGAATCCGGGTTTCAGACCAAACCATAAGGAACAGATTAAGGAAAGAGATTATTCGTCCAAAAAGGCCCGTTAAAAAACCACGCTTAACAAATGGGCATAAGGCAGCAAGTCGTACGTATACTGAAAACCATGGTGATTGGAACCTGAACCAGTGGGAGTCTGTGCTCTTCTCGGACGAATCCAGGTATCGTCTTACACGTTGTGATGGTCGATTGAGGATGTGGGGTCGGCCAGGAGAAGGATTTTCTGCAGAGGCTGTACAGGAAATTGATAGATTCGGAGGAGGTTCGATAATGGTGTGGGCCGGTGTTAAGTACAACAATCGTACGGACCTTGTACTTGTTCCCTAGCGACTGAATGCTGTCCGGTATATCGAGCACGTTCTGGAAGAGCATGTTAGTACCTGCTACCATTGGAGTAGGCCCCTGGATTTCTGTTTATGCAGGATAATGACAGGGCATATTCTGCGGCTGTCACCAGGGATTTCCTGAGGAGGAATAAAATTGAGGTAATGGAGTGGCCAGCGGTCAGCCCAGACCTCAAACTTATTGAACACTTGTGGGATCTTCTAGACAGGAAGGTCAGGAACCGACATCAAGCTCCACAAACTCTGCAGCAACTTGGAGATGCTCTGAAGGAGGAATGGGAGAATATCCCGCAAGAGGAAAAATCCAGAATCTTATTGGGAGCATGCCACGAAGGTGCCGAACTGTCATCGAATGTCGTGGAGACCATACACGATACTAACTCCATATAACGAGTGTTTAACTTTGAAAAATAAGCACAAGATTCAATTGCTTACATAGCGGAATTATTTGAAAAGTTAATTGTCAGCGTTATTCATTTGTTTTTACTGACAGGAGCAATAAATAAATAAATAAATAACCACAAATAATGTACTTTATTAATTTCATGTTTGTACCTTTATCCAATGAAAAAATATTTGCATATTTCATAGTGTTCCTCCAATTGTTTTGATCAGTGTATGTATTGTTAATTAAATAAAAATAAAACATAGTTTTATTTGATTTTCATATTTATTATATAATTCAGTGACAGCTGTTTCGGTACACTGTACCTTCTTCAGACATGTTAACAAATTATGAATTGTGTTCCAACTGATCAAAGCAACAATACAAAAATATTTATTTAATTTTTTTAATTTAACAAAGGGGATTCATTCAAATCAAGTTGAGAATTTAACAGTTTTTTACTACTTTTAAATTTATTAATTTCTACAGCCTCCAAAATTAGTAAATTAATACCATATTGTATATGTAGTGCATAGATGTCAACACATAGCGCTTGCAGGAATTAATATAAAAACGTTTGTAGCAATTTATTATACCACAAAAAAAAAAAAAGAAACCACTGTTTGCACATTCTTAAATGTATTTTTTCCCAGGTAACAATCCAGAAAAATATAATTGTCATATTTACATCATACGACATCACAAATGAATTAATATACAATTTGATGTGTTTAATTTTATCTCCACTAGAGAGCATTCTTACAATATTGCGTTCCTTTGGCAATAAATAGTATGATCTGGTTGCAGTGATAAACAAAAGAAGCAGATGAGATGAAGCGTTCCTATCGTTTCTGATTTGTTTTCAAACATCGCCGTTTACATTAAATATATAAATATTTTAAAATAACTACAGTTAATAAATAAGATTTGTGAGTAAACAGCTTAATTTTATTCGTTAAATAGTCCTAACAAATGCCACTCTTGATTTCCAAATTCTCTAGATAATTTCACTTGTTGCATTACTTATGGTAATTTTCATATGTGTTAGATTGTTGCCTGAATAACGTGTTAGAAAGAAAGCGGGATGAATAAAAGTCGAGTCTCAGGAGGAAGATTGAGATTTGTTACGCTTAAGGAAATGTCATGCGGGTTGTATAAGTAGAAGATAATACGACTATCACATGTTTTCCAGACCATGGAGATGATGGTGCGACCTTTCTTAATATCTGTGGGATGCGCTCCGTTTGCTAAAACACAAATCCACGTCTTGTAATGTTATAAGATGTCTGTGGAGATTTATAAATACATTCACAGTGGAGGCGGAAAAAAAAAAAAAACTTCCCAATTTTCGTATTTAGTTTCTTCTTCTTCTTCTTCTTCTTCTTCTTCTTCTTCTTCCTTCCAAGTATTAGGCCAAGGCCTGTTACGATCCTATAGAAAATTTTCCCTCCGGGGAAATTCTCGTATAAGACTTGAAAGCATAATAATAGTCCCTTCGATTGGTTGCTGGCCAAAGGAAGGCAAGACCAGTGATGGGGCTGCCATCTTATAGCCTCTGTCAGGCTTTTCTGGAGAAGAAAAGAAAATAAAGGAAAGAAGAAATGGAAGAAAGGAAAGACTCCCTAGCCCTCGGATGCCCTAATAGCGTCGGAGTCGAAAAAAACAAGAGTTAACCAAGAGAGGTTAGATAGTAAAGTTAAAAGAGTGCAAAACACAAGTAAGTGGAAGAAATGTTTTGCTCAGCTTGGGCACCTTGTGGTCGCCATCCACATATCCCCTAGATGAGGACCCCTGAGTATTAGCGAATTCAGAACAAATGAAGGTATTGAGGTTTTTATCCATAAACATATTTTTTAAATATTTATACGTATCTTCACCGATCCTATCTGGTAGACAACTAAAATCGTCGTCGAAGTAATGTATAGAGAATTCAAACACGCACACACACACACAGAGAAAAGAATAATGAATGCTTGAGTCGGGATTTGAACCCGAGTCTCTAAACGCTGTACGTTTAGCGCTCTAACCGACTGAGCTACTCAAGTATTCCAACATAAGCATACATTTTTATTTTTTTAATGTATGTTTGTGTTGGAATACTTGAGTAGTTCAGTTGGTTAGAGCGCTTAACGTACAGAGTTCAGAGACTCGTGTTCAAATCCCGACTCAAGCGTTCGTTTTTCTTTTCATATCATATTTGCCTTCATTGCCAAATGTCAGAAATATAGTTATAACATCTAAATATATATATTTATTTATTTAATTTCGACATTCTGGTATTCTTTCTTGACATGGCGTTATTGTAACTCACTTCTGAGGTTGGGGCACCTGGAAGGCGGAGTTACTCTGCTCCGATGATATGTGATAGGTGATGATGATGGTAATGATGCACCAGGGGAGCCCTTAAACTAAACTTAATGAATATGTTAATGATGATAATGATGGTCAAATGATGTCCGGGGAACATTCGGGACTTAAAGTTTCCTGACATTTCTCTTGCACGTGAGGAAAAATGCCGAAAAAATCACCCAGGAAAATTGTCCCGACCGAGGATCGAACCCGAGCTATCTCCGTGACAAGAAGGCAGCACGCTACCTCGAGACCGCAGCGGTGGATGTATATAGTTATAATTAAATTTTGACATTTAGCAATGAAGGCCTAATATGACACGAAAAGAAAAAATAAACGCTTGAGCTGGGATTTGAACCCAGGATCTCTAACTTGATACGCTAGTGCGTATCCAGACATCCTAGCATAAATATTTATTTTTCTTTTATACATATATGAAAATAAAGAATATATATATATATATATATATATATATATATATAAAAGAAAAAAATAAAGAATATGTGTAGCCTAAAGGGGGAAAAAGATGTTTGTACTACGGATGCCTGGATAGCGTAACTGGTAACGCACTAACGTATCAAGTTAGAGACCCTGGGTTCAAATTCCGGTTCTGGCGTTTTTCTTTCATGTCATATACTATCTCACTGGCACTATTGAACCCATAGGTCCATGGCCATGCATACATAAGCTCTTCACACATCCCTATCCTGAGCTAATATTTTCCAATCACCCATGTATAATATTCCGATTGAGGGTCTTTCCACTTTTCAGCGGTTGCCCTTTTACCAGCCGGCTGCTGGCCCTTCACATCCACATGTGTCAATCACAGAGGTAGATGATCAACAGCCAGTGTAGGGGTGACATGTGGTTAGCATGTCGAGTCCCCCAGCCGTTATAGCTGGTTCCTCAACCTGGAGCCGCTACTTATTGTAGCTACCCAATTGCCTCACGATGCTGGGTGGGCACCGGTCCCATACTGGCCGAAATACCATGAGAAAATTTCTTGCCCCATGGAGACTCGAACCAGCGCAAGTTCCCGTAGCTATGCGCCAAAGCTTCCTACCTTCACCGCTCGGCTACGGCGCGGGACCCATGTATAATATCCTCCCCTCAAATCATGGCTAATATTATTCTCCCACCTCATTATTCATCTATCAACTGGGCGTTTTCCATCTGATTTTCCTATAAGAAGCTTCCATACCCTTCTTTCATTCACCATTCTTTCCACATGTCCTGGTCATCGCAGTCTACGAAACTTAACTGTTATACTAGCTGATAAAATGTGTTTTTTTAAGTTCAGTTGAGTAAATAAAAATATGTTTCAAAGAGATCTGTGGAGCGGATCAAATAGATTAAAGTAGTGTATTTTATATGATACATAGCCAATTTAATTGTCAAATTATATGGTATACAAAGCAACGATCCAAACACTACGGTTGCTAGAGCCAAATTTTGTTTTTGGATTTCAGGTAAACCTTCACCTACAATGGTCGTATTTTTTGTAAAATGCCTACCTCAGTTTATTTCAATAGCATTTACCGAAATGCATTGTGAAACATAGAAAATTGCGACCACTAGAGCGGTTTTTATATTTTCGTTTCAGGTGAACTCCTACACCTGATGGTTTTAGAGAATAACAGGTAGCTTCTAAACACTCGCCGTATCTGAAAATATGTATGTACACATTTTCATGAAGATCCGTGAAGAACTTTCTGAATTTAATATCTCGTTTAAACGAACATTTGTATTTTTCTTTATATAAAGATAGATAAAAGAGCAATAAAATATCTTTAAAAAATTAAGGTCACCACGACCTCACATCACCAGTTATGTAACAGGAATGTTACGTCATCAGTTAAGGTTAACCTTGGCACTCTCTATAGATAGGATCGCCGAACATATGTAACAGTAATATATATATATATATATATATGGTATGATAAGAAAAATAAATGCCTGGACGGGATTCGAACCCGGAACTCCGAGTCTGCACCTCAGCGTGTTATCCGTTACACCACCAGGCGAATCCAATTTAAACACATTTTTTTATATATGTATTATATTCTCGCGACATCTAGTAATAGTGGAGAATATAATACATATAAGAAAAATAAGTATTTGAATTGGATTCGCCTGGTAGTGTAATGGATATCACGCTGAGGTACAGATTCAGAGATCCGGGTTCGAATCCCGTCCAGGCATTTATTTTTCTTATCATACCATATTAAGCTTGCATTGCTCAATGTTAAACATTTAATTATAACATATATATGGGCAGGACATTTGACACGTATGGGGAATGAAAGATGTGCATGGAAGCTTCTTGTAGGAAAACCAGAGGGAAAACGCCCAGTTGGTAGACCAAGAATAACATTAACTATATTTGAAGGAAGTAGATTATACAGGGAATGATTGGAAAGCATTAGCTCAGGATAGGGATGTATGGAGAGCTTATATCCGCGCGGCCATGAACATACGGGTTCGATAGTGCCAGTGAGTGAGTGAGTATATATATATATTATTCATGATAAAAATCTCAGTAGCTTCATTACCTCGGAATTTGCTAAAATGCTGTTGGGTTTACATGTCTAGAAAATAATATTGCTCTTATGGGATCGCTGTTTCCACTTGACCGCCGCAGACTATGTGACGAAGATGAAAATATATCTCTCTCTTCTCCTTCTTGCATAAGTACAGAATCAACAAAAGTTTTCGGCAGAATTATCTTCACTTCTGCTAGTAAAACATTTTCTTCCTACAACTCTTAAAAGAATTTTAATCCAAACTTTAGTGATGCCGCATTTTGACTACTGTGACGTTCTACTAACTGACATAAGTGACGGATTGTCGGACAAACTGCAGCGTGTCCATAATATGTGTATCAGATTCATATTTAATGTTCGAAAATACGATCACATTTCTCCATTATTCCACGAATTGTCATGGCTACATAGAGAGAAGAAAATCGCACTGTCTAATTCTCCTATTTAAGATCCTACATACCTCGATTCCCAATTATTTATCATCCCGTTTCCAGTATCTATCCTCAAACCATAACCTAAACACAAGATCACAACATAGTCTCTTACTTAATATACCGCAACATAGGACATCACATCACTCCATGTCATATACCATCTCCACTTCTCGCAACTGGAATACCTACCACAAGAAATAAGGGGCTGCCGGACATTGGCATCTTTTAAAAGAAATCTAAATTTATATTTGCTCTAAACTCGACTTCATTATTATCCAGTGTAAGGTATATATATTAATTGGTGTTTCCCGTATAATGTATCATATTTATATTATTATTATTATTATTATTATTATTATTATTATTATTACTATTATTATTATTATCGTATCATTATTGTTATTACCCTATGAAATGTTGTTTGTACATGACATTTACATTGCTACATTTATTGTATCTTTAACTGTTTATAATTAGTACAGTGTATATCTATAATTGTCGAATATTTATTTGTATTTGTGCTGGTTGAGTGGAAGAGAGGGCCTTATGGCCTTAACTCTGCCAGAATAAAAAAAGTATTATTATTATTATTATTATTATTATTATTATTATTATTATTATTATTAAAATCTCTTGCAAAAAAAAATGGGATTCTCTTCCACCCTATGTCAGAAAGTGCCAAACTTTTCATTTTTCAGCAACAAATTGAAAATAAAAATTATTAACATGGACATCTCACTAATATTTTAAAATTTTTTTACCATTATTTAATGAATATAGTATTAAAATTTATCAATATTTCTACCTAATGTCTTATCTATGACTGATACATTGATTCATTACAGTTTAATACTTTCTTTGTATTTTTTCATTAAACATAGGCTCAATTCTGGAAATGCGGCTATTATGCATTGCAGAGACTCTTGATGTCCCAACTCCTTTCAAAAAAGTTAAACTGAAAATATATAAAACTATTATTCTGCCAGTTATATGGGTGCGAAACATGGACTCTTACTTTAAGGGATGAAGGATGATTATGAGTATTTGATAATAAAGTGCTTAGAAAAATTTTGGCCAAAAAGAGATAAACAGACAGGTGAATGGAGGAAACTAGATAATGGTGAGCTACATGGTAGCCTATATAGGAAGTCAGATATAATAAGTTACGTCTCGCAAATATAAACACCCTATTGTTTGCAGAGACAAATAATAATAGCAAATTCCGAAGATAATCTACAGAAAGGTCTGTATGAACTTAACAAATTACAGAAGAATATGGATTAAAGATATCTACAGAAAAAAACAAAAATATGGCATTTCAAGGTATAGATCCTGTCAGAAGTAAAATTGTACTGGACAATAAATTTTGGAGCAGGTGAATAATTTTACATATCTAGGATGCACATATCTCATATGAAGAAGAAAAGGATGTAAATGCAAAATATCTAAATTTTTAAGAATTTTAGGGTTAATAAATTCTATCTTCAAGCCACAGTTAGTCCAAAAGCATTCAAGACTGAAAGTGTATAAAACACTGGCTCTTCCAACTCTTTGTATGGTAGCGAAGTATGGACGTTGAAACAGAAGGATATACAGAGACTTAGATCTGCTGAAATGAGATATCTTCGGAGGACTGCAGGATACACACTACTAGATCACAAAAAAAAAAATGAAGACATCTTAGAAGAATTACACATGGAATCTTTAGAAAACAAAAATTTCTGATTATAAGTCAAGATGGATACAACATGTTCATCGAATGGAAGATCACAGAATACCCAAACTAATGTTAAGATATCAACCCTGCAGGAAGAAGAAGACCAGAACGTCCACTCAAAAGACTCCTGGATGGTGTTTCTCTTGAGGCCGAAACAGGTCAACAAATGGCCTAAATTCGTGAATGTACTATGATGATGATGATGATGATGTCTCGCAAAACTGCGATGGGCAGGACATGTAGCACGAATGGGAAAGAAAGAGGTGCATGGAAGTTTCTTGTAGGAAAAAACCAGAAGGAAAACGCCCAAGGTGGTAGACCAAGAATGAGGTGGGAGAATAACATAAGCTATTATTTGAGGGATGTAGAGTATACACGGATTGATTGGATAACATTAGTTCAGGATAAGAATGCGCGCGGCCATGAACCTACGGGTTCGATAGTGCCAGTGAGTTAGTTAGTTAGTTAGTTAGTTAGCAAACAATAAGTATAAACCAAAAATGAAATGGCAGAAAATAAAAAAACATTGTTTCAATTCGGCATGCTATTAATTTACGCAATATAGGAACTTCTTTTCATCAACATCGCACTTTTCTCTACAAAAAAAGTTAAGTGAATATATAGAAAACTGTAGGGCCTATACTACTTCCATGTAGTGTTTGTATCTAATATCTCAAACTATTACTTTCACACTTTCACTTGAAAGGTAGAGAGAAGATTGAATATTTGAGAATAAAGTTCCTAGGAATTGTTTTTGGTTCGAAGAGAGACAACAAAGAGGTGAATAGAGAAGACTACATAACAATGGGGCTACATGATCTTTATGGGAAACCAGATATAATAAAACAGTTAAGTCTCGTATTTTGCGATGGGCAGGACATTGGCTCGAATGCGAAATGAAAGGAGTATGGAAACGTATTATAAGAAAAACCTGATGAAAAAGCGCCCAGTAGACAGGCCACACAATGAGGTGGGGAGAACAAGATTAACAGTTATGAGGGTTGTGAATTATACAAGGAAAGATTAGAAAACATTAGCTCGGGATAGGGATGTATGGAGAGCCTATGTCCACGCGGTCATGAACCTGCGGGCTCTATAGTGCCAGTGAGTCAGTCATTTTGGTCTAATGGAAAAGCCTGGCATCAATGGAACTGTTTTTGATTACTGCTACTACTGAAACTGCTAATAACTGCCATTTTAATAAACTGTTTTTTTTTGTAAGGAAGGACATCTGGTTTTTCAGAAAAAGCAACCAGCTCTAATATCGTTTTATTGTGGATTTATTTAAGATAATGACACTAAATAACTGCAATTTGTTGGTGAAATGGTATCTATAAACGATAATTCAAGTTGATTCTCGTTAAATTTGTGTAGGAATAAAATAAATACAAATAAATGCAAGTACTTTGTAGCTAATACTAAGTAAAACTCCCCTAATTAGTTGGTCATATAACTAAGCACCTGCTTTGTCAGGTTTTTGGAATTGCAGGACCAATAACCTGTTTTATAAAAAATCAATAATAATACTGGGAAGCAATGGAAAAGACGATTAACGTTGTATAATATTTCTTGTTATTGTTATTTATTATTGTTTGTTTTCTCTCCAGCCATTATTGGCTAATGAATAATTCGGTTAATATAACTACTATAGTAATTAGCCCTCCATGGTATCTTTACCTTGTCGTGGTGGAGTGGCTTACATGCTTAACCCTTTGTGTTGGCAAAACACAAATGTCTTCTGTTAGTTATTTAAATGTTGCGGACCGCAGTGAAAACGGAATCTTATGTAACTGTTATTATTAGGTATATTGTATAATTATGCATACATTTAAGTGGTTTCTTTTTGTTAGTTTTTCTTCTGATTTATTTAAAATATTAAATTTATTAAACAAACTGATTATCCAAAGGGATACATTACGAATTTAAGGGTTAAATGATCCTGAGAGCTATGCCGGAGGTAGCATTGCTGGCCGACAGGGTTACTCATGCCGGACTGGTCCCAGGTGACAAAACCAGACGAAAAAAGTACCTTTGTCGAAAGAGTGACGATCTTTCACACCGTAAAAATACAACCGCCAAGAAATGCGGACATGGGTTCACCTCGATATTTATCTACTTCTGTTTATCGTATTAAAGAAAGCTCCTCCTTTTTAATATTTTGAAGAGGCCAGAGCATTATTTTTAGAGTGACTGACTCTCGAACAAATACTTTGAATATAGCAAATAATGAACAGATTCCTTCGAACTAAACATTTGATAAGTGTGAGTTCAATAACCCCTATTGTTTGCAGAGTGACCAAATAATAATAGCAAATTCAGAAGATAATCTACAGAAAGGTCTGTATGAACTTAACAAAATTACAGAAGAATATGGATTGATTATATCTACAGAAAAAACAAAAATTATGGCATTTCAAGGTGTAGATCCTGTCAGAAGTTAAATTGTACTGGACAATAAAATTTTGGAGCAGGTGAATAATTTTACATATCTAGGATGCAATATCTCATATGAAGAAGAAGGATGTAAATGCAAAAAAATATCTATTTTTTAAAAGAATTTTAGGGTTAATAAATTCTATCTTCAAGTCATAGTTAGTCCAAAAGCATTCAAGACTAAAAGTGTATAAAACACTGGCTCTTCTAACTCTTTTGTATGGTAGCGAAGTATGGACGTTGAAACAGAAGGATATACAGAGACTTAGATCTGCTGAAATGAGATACCTTCGGAGGACTGCAGGATACACACTACTAGATCACAAAAAAAAAAAAATGAAGACATCTTAGAAGAATTACACATGGAATCTTTAGAAAACAAAATTTCTGATTATAAGTCAAGATGGATACAACATGTTTCATCGAATGGAAGATCACAGAATACCCAAACTAATGTTAAGATATCAACCTGCAGGAAGAAGAAGACCAGGGGACGTCCACTCAAAAGACTCCTGGATGGTGTTTGTTTCTCTTGAGGCCGAAACAGGTCAACAAATGGCCATAATTCGTGAATGTACTATGATGATGATGATGATAATGATGGGTTCAATAATTGTGTTTTTTAAATAATGATTTTACAGAGTTGTTTCCTAAAAAATATATTAATAACCTATAAAGTTCGTTAAAATATACAGTTTGATTGTTTCATTTTTTTTTCTACTAGGGTGGCATTCTTACAATATCGCGATCATATTTGGTAATAAATGATATGATCTAGTTGCAGTGGATGAACAAATGAAACTAACCAAACATTTCCATCAGTTTTCAAACGTTAAATATATAAATTTTTAAAATAAATGTCACTCTTGATTTCCAAATTCTCTAGATAAATTGGAAATCACTCGTGGCATTACTTACGATAAACTGGGAATTAATTCATAGTAGGCCTACTCCTGAAAATGCAGTAACTATTTAGGCCTACCCCGTCTGTTTGCAACAACAAAAACCCAAGTGTGAAATTGGCACATTAAAATAAACGATTAATCTGTGGAGAAAAGAAGAAAAAATTCAGTCATAATATCGGGAGTAAGTATTTTTAGAATGCGCCACTCCTCTATAACTAACCAATATGTGACCTAGGCCCTGTGATAAATACAAGAATAGAGTGAGTAATGTTTGGTAGATTATTAAGTTTAAGACTGGTCAATATGAATTACTGTCTCAGATTAAGTAATTAGCGGGTTTGTACGCTAGACCAAAAATGCATAAAGACGCTAATTTTAAGAAACTGCTAACTCATTAACACTGTCGAATCTGTGAGCTTATGGCCGTGCGGTCATAAGTTATCAATGGAAAACACTGCCACTTAAACTAGCGTGAAATATTTTCAAAGTGCGCATGCGCGAGAGTTTTATAGAGCCAGCGATAACCCACAATCGAACCACATATCGATTATCATCCTTCATTACTATCCGTCGCCAATATTTGCAATAAATCCCCAAATCTATGTTAAAAAATATATTAATAATATTAAAATTACCAAACGTTTATTAAAAATGGGTGTACACTTACGAGTACTTATTACTCCCTAACGCTGCGATAACCCAAAACAACAATAGAAAAATCATAGACTAAGTAATATACTCTGTAGAGAAAATAGCAGTTAGCATCACAATATTGTCTAAACAGTGTCATAATATTATGATTTGCATATTTTAAATAAATACTTCAAAATTGTCTAATAATGTTATAAAAATTGTTTCAAAAAGTTTAAAATATTAAATAATGTTAGTAAATACAGAAGAAGTGATATAGTTTACAACAATATAACTGAAAAATCAAGCGCTAGTAGAAGTGCAGTTGAGCCGTTTTCAATACATTCTTATCCTGAGCAAATGTGCTTTTTTCAATCATCTCCTGCATAATTTGCGTCCCTCAAATCATGATTAATGTTATTCTCCTATGTTATTCTTGGCCTATCTACTGGGCGCTTTCCCTCCGGTTATCCTACCTGAGTTTCCATGTCCCTTCATCGATAACAATTCATGACTTATATCCTGCCCACCACAGCCTTGGAGGGTGTGATTGTTATTAAATCTGAATTCCTATAAAGGTCATGTTGCTCACTGTTATGGAGACTTCTCCAATCACCTGTCATATATGATCATAATAACATAAAATAATTAACATAGTTGTTAATTTAAAATAATGCTTTTCACTATTTATTCGTGAACAGAAAATTTTACCGGAAAAATTTAGGACCAAAGAGAGACGAACAGCAGATAAATGAATGGGGAAGATTTCATAACAGTGAGCTATAGTAAAGTAAGTAAAGTGATCCCATAACAGGCCCGGAGGCCCTTGGGGTAGGAGGAGGTTAAGGCTCTCACTTTTTCTAGACAATCGGCACTTTATGTCAGCCGGGTTGTCAGTCCTGCGTGACGGCCGCCTTTACCCCCAGAACAAGCGTCTGGTACTCATTTCCGTTAGAGGCTGAGTCGACCCCAGGGCCATAGTGCCGCCAGAGGGTTTGGGTCAGTTTAAAAATCCTGACCCCAACGGGATTTGAACCCTCGACCCTCCGGCTTGTAGCTCAGTGCCTTAACCACTACGCTAAGCTATATGACTTTTATTGGAAATCAGAATAACAAGTCTCGTAGTTCCTTTTGGCAGGACATGTGGCACGAATGAGGAATGAAATAGGCACATGGAAACTTGATATAAGAAAAGCTTTTGGGGAAAGCGCCCAGCAGCAGGCCAAGAATGAGGTGGGAGAATAACATTAACCATAGTTAAGGGAGGTGAAATATACAGGAGATAATTGGAAAATACTTGCTCTTTGTTTTATGGAGAAGTTATGTCCGCTCGGGGTTGGATAATTATAGTGGGTTAGTTACTTATTCAAGTAGGCCTATGGTGACTACAGTACATAGATAGTAATTTCATTTGAATTATTGCAAACATTAATGTATTTGACTGTCATATAATCTGAATGCTGGACTTACCAAAAAAATGGATGCTTGTTGCAGGATGAGAAATGTTAACACTAAAAAAAACTAAATGTAATACTAATTAATCACTTTAAAATTATCACAAACGGGTAAATTATTTTGATTCTAGCGGTATCATGATACTCTGAGACAATTCGAGTTTACAGCTCTATCGAACAGTAATAAATCGAATATGTAGTAATATCGATCGCGACTCTCAGAAGTTCAGAAATTACCCACTAGATGGAAGTTGTGTTTTCCGTATACAAAATGAGGGAATTGTTTTATAACTTTTTGTTTTAAATACAGAGCTCTTGAACATGGTCTCTAGCTGGTCTTAAATAGCATAGAGAACAGTTATTAAATAGTCAATAGTGACAGCTAGTTTATAAGAAATAAGTTTTATAGTGTATGTTAATTCGTAATTATTACCTAGGTAAATTTTGTTTTTGTACGTTCTAACCTCATTCGTAACAAATGCTGTTAAATTCAATATAGTTAAATTAGTTGATTCGTCGTATATTAGAACAAAAGATGAAATTTATATATATCGGGTAGTGAGTGAAATGAAGCTCAATATATGGAAATAAATTTTAATATTGTCAATTTCACAGAATCTATTGCTTAGGGTTTCTATGTGCTATCATTGTAAAAATAGTACCAAGTATTGAGGCTTCCCAAAATCTCTAACCAGAGAGTGAAAATACAAATTAGTATATGAGCCCATGTAAGAGTATTTTCCGTATTAATATACACAATGATAAACCTAAGTGATTGACAATCTTAATTGTTGGTATGAAAATTAATGCTTCAATTCTATATATATTGATTGCATTTAACAGAACTAGAGAGAAAAATTTGCACTTGAGTTGGTATTTATTCCTCTCATGTCCAATGAGCTATAGCACTGATAGTACTAGAGTTTTTTTATCAAATGTTTTTATTTGCAGGACTGAAACATGGAGATAGGTGTATCAGAAAAAGTTATCCGTTACGAAACATATGTGAATGAAGTCTTGAGAGAAGACCTGAAGAAAGTTCACAAACGATACGAAGCAGTGAACAGCGAATTGGCTGAATACATTCAGTTAAAAAACTTCATACAAAGTATCGAAGACATGGAACTTGTTGAAAATGGTTTTAAGACTAAGATGGATTTAGGTTGTAGTTTCTACGTACAGGCAAATATAACAGACACTTCTAAGATATTAGTATCAGTTGGATTAGGTCATTATATTGAATTAACATTGAAAGAAGCGCTTAAATTTGTTGAGCAGAGGATAAACCAGTTGACATTACAGGTTGAGAAACTTCACAATGACAGTGCTAAGACTAAAGCGACGATAAAGATGGTTTTAGGTGGTCTCCAACAATTGCAGATTACAAATAAAGGGGAAAAAATGTAATCAGTCTTCTCATGAAAGTTTTCTGAGGTGTTTTATATTTTCTGCAAGGACTTTTAAAGTGCCATGAATAGTTACTGTGCTGGATAATATGTATTTCTTTCTACCTTCCACCGATTGGATATTCAATTACACAATGGTACATTAGTAAAGCATTAATAAATAACAATAGGAAGTAACATTTGAGGTTCTTTTTTAACACATTCAGTACCAGGCACTGAGCAGGGCATTTAAACCCACAGGCCAGCCATTTAAATACCCCAGCTACCCTTTTCGTGGCACTTCAGAAAATGGACCATTATTCACAAACTATTAGTCCTAGAAAATTCAAATTTTGTACATACCTAAAGGAGATATCCTAGTAGGATTTGATGGTGAGATAACTTGGGTGATTGACATCACATGGTATCGGCGTATCAATTTCAGGAAGTGGAAGTTCATATTCACTTTTCACTTTGTGAATCTTCTAATTCAGAAATCAATCCATCACCTGAATCATCATTATACAAAATATTCACAAATTCTTCTTCAGTGAGATATTTTTCTTTCGCCATGGTTTCACTCGCGCACAAAAACAGCGCGATAATGAGAAACAAATACGACTGCATTGGAGACTGGAGACAAGTTTGGGTGAACGAATTCCATGTGTTGTTTGTTTAAAAAATAAAGGGGGATTCACCAAGGTTAAACGTGTCAAATGGGGATAAAAATGTAGATTTACATGCCATCTATGATCTCCAAGCATACTAAGCCAACACATATTTAGGTGCCGAATATAAACGCGGTTTGTTTGCGTCCGCTCTAAAGTGAGTTAACTGACCGACGGCCGCATACACGATAGTCTCCTTAAATGCCTTAACTGGTTTACGGTACTGAATGTGTTAATAAATAGGATGAATCTAGCCATCGGCTCAACAGTACATTACCTTTCCCTTCATTTTCCAGTGTATTCTTGTAATGCTGTTACTCTACATAGGTACTTCTTCTGTCTTTATTAATATTTTTAACATTTTTCAATTATACTTATAACATTCTTTTACGGATAGGTGAAAAACCGTCACACATGAATTCTTATAAGTTCTACAGAATTGCAGTGCACATGTGCAAGTTGCAGGATTTGCTGTAATGGTGTTAATGTAGCTTCCGGTAGATGGCTCTGAAGTTGGCGTTACCAACTTTGGGAATAAATTCCCAAATGCTAAAAAAAAAAAATGGATGTAAACTAACTTCCCATTTCCTAAACTAACAAAACAATTTGCATGCATATCATTTAATAAATTGGAGAAGACTACATAACAATGAACTACATGGTCTTTATAGGAAGCCAGATATAATAAGAACAGTTAAGTCTCGTAGACTGCGATGGGCAGGACATGTTGCGCGTATGGGGAATGGGAGACGTGCATGGAAGCTTCTTGTAGGAAAGCCAGAGGTAAAGCGCCCAGTTGGTAGACCAAGAATGAGGTGGGAGAACAACATTAACTATGATTTGAGGGAAGTAGATTATACAGGGAATGATTGGAAAGCATTAGCTCAGGATAGGGATGTATGGAGAGCTTATGTCCGCGTGGCCATGAACCTTTGGGTTCGATAGTGCCAGTGAGTAAGTAAGTATCATTTAATAAATTATAAACTAATTTTACGTACACTAACACTAAATATGGTTTGGAATTATTTTCAAATGTTGGTAACTGTGATGTGAGAGTCACGTAGCAGATGTTACATGAAGCATTTCTGCGCCTGTAGTACTCGATGTACAATATTTGCATAATTTAGAAATATTTAAAAATCATAAGAAATGTTTATAACATGGTTCCAAAATGTTTAAAATAGTACCAAACATTATTATAAATGGTTGAAAAATGTTTAGTGCATCAGTGGCATAAGAATATTAGATGGAAAATTGTGTGTGACAGTTTATATACCTCAGCCTCTTTTACAATTTGTACAAATTTATTTATATATGAGAAACACAGTAACATTATGACATTTTTAGATAATATTGTAATAATCACTAGCTATTTTCCCTCCTCTTCCAATGTTGCCACCGTCAACAGATCAATTACACTATTTTTATTAAGTTATGTAGGTAGGAAATAACACAGGTTTATTTTAATTTTGTTGAGTTGTTTCTTGACTCACCTCATACTTCTTAACTCCCTCGCAGATCCAGATTTCGTCACTGTATTTGTGACATTCTCAATGCTGTTCACGTTCACAACTGACGTCTTGCAGGAGAGGAGACCATTGGACATCAGTTGTGAACATGAACAGCATTGAGAATGTCACAAATACAGTGACGAAATCTGGATCTGCGAGGGAATTAAGAACTATGAAGTGAGTCAAAAAAGAACTCAACAAAATTACACCATTTTTGTTAGGTTAGTGTTAGTGTACATCAGATTAGTGTACACTTCAGTAAATAATATGAATGTAATTTATTTTGTTAGGTTCGGAAGAGAGAAATTAGTGGACATCCATTTCTAATAAATGTTTGGGAATTTATTTCGAAGATTGCTCATATTGCACACGCTGCCATCTAGCAACAGCTGTATAATCTTTCTGTAGGACTTAAAAGATATGTGGTTCCACCTAGAGACAACTGTATAAACTCATGCACATTGTTATTCTGTATGACTTAGAAAATATATTGGGAAAGGTAAAGTACTGTTTTTCCGTTATGCAACAAGTGAAGTAAATAGTACATTACTAGTCGAGGACATATTTGAGTCCGAGCTTTAACGTGGCTAGCAAAAAGTTCGAAATTAGTAATGTTCTTACTTCCCAAATTGCGTATATAAGTTTCTTCACTCCTATACTCATAATTATGTTTAATTTTTATATTTTGTGTGAATTTATTTCTTGGTTTGAAAAGTTCAGTTGTTTTATAGCAAGGTAATGTTGTTAAAACAATTGCAGTTGTTTATTGTTGTCTGAATTAGTGGCAGACATTTTAAATAACAGTTCCAGACTGCATATTAATTACAGATATGTTTAATTGTGATGTAGAGGAAACGGCGAATGCTGCAGTTCATTTTCTATTACGAGCAAAGTCAAAAAATAGATATGAAAAAGTACACAGAATTTTAAGGACTGATGTAAATTAAAAAAAAAATGTACTACATGAAGTAGAGAAACATATTGAAATAAATAATGAGAATACTAAGATTAAATTAAACCTCATTGTGATTCATATTTAAAGAGAAAAATTATACGCTCAGACCGGAACTTGAACCTGGGACCCTTGGTTTTCTAGTCCAAGTGCTCTACCATTTGAGCTACCTGAGCAAGTACCGATCTAAACGCAAATCTTTCTCTATATACGTTGTAATTCCCGCCCACCAAATGCTTTGAAGCCTTTGCTTCTATCTTTGCAAATGGCAGCTCCTATATTAAGAAGACATATTTGGGAATTATACATTACATTATAAATGCCAGTACGGCTATTTTCAATGTTTTTATTATTAATTTCATACATCTCAATGATGGATAAATCATATTTAAAGAGAAAAATTATACGCTCAGACCAGGACTTGAACCCGGACCCTTGGTTTTCTAGTCTAAGTGCTCTACCATTTGAGCTACCTTGGTTTTCTAGTCCAAGTGCTCTACCATTTGAGCTACCTGTGCAAGTACTTTCTCAGGTAGCTCAAATGGTAGAGCACTTGGACTAGAAAACAAGGGTCCCGGGTAGCAAGTACTTGCTCAGGTAGCTCAAATGGTAGAGCACTTGGACTAGAAAACCAAGGGTCCCGGGTTCAAGTCCCGGTCTGAGCGTATAATTTTTCTCTTTAAATATGATTTATCCATCATTGAGATGTATGAAATTAATAATAAAAACATCTCATTGTGATTTTTTCCTATAAAAGTTCAAAATAAGAATACTAATGAAAATCAAACCAAATTTTGTGGCTAATGTTAATAATTGTAACAACTGTTCAATCGCTATAAATTTTAATTATCAAAATGAGGAATAAGTGTGATACAATAAAATTGTATTGTATTATTCAAAAAATTTTAAGTTGGTTACATTATTAATAAATTAATGAGTCATTTTAACATCTTACCTCATATTTCATGTTTTTCAAACACGGTAACTATAGTTTTCAAATGATCTTGTCATTCATTTCAACCACCATTATGACTACTTGGATATTCGTTGGAATCTCCCTCTATAATGTTGCAACAAGATCATTTGAAAACTATAGTTACCGTGTTTGAAAAACATGAAATATGAGGTAAGATGTTAAAATGACTCATTAATTTATTAATTAAGAACCTCATAATGTGTTTCCCAATTTTAACTTTGAATGGTTACACTATTAATTAAGTCAATTACTTTTCTTCCCCAGGGAAGTAAGTTGAGCAATTACATGCCGTTGTCAATGGATACCAAGACCCTCTCATGTAAATTCAGTTTCTTCTTGTAAGCCCATGTTTCCCTTTACGGAGATTTAGGCGCTCTCACTTACAGGGAAGAATTTGAACCATACTAATTTACTTACACTTGTTTTTGTATAGATGTCACATGAGTGGTCCGTGGTCAGCGTACTGCCTCGTACTGACATCTAGGAAACCAAGGTAGTACTAGGACGGGAAAATTTGGCAAATTTTGCTTAGAGGCCTTTTCGTTCAGGCTTAAGGATCTTTTACGAGCCTGGAAATCTTCAGACTCAGGACATACGGCTTAAAGTCCCTCCCAGAGGATTTGTTCCTTGGATTTTTCCATCCTAAAAATTCCATCGACCCTGGCCGGGTTTGAACCCGTGACCCTTGGCACCAGTGGCAAGGAGCATAACCACTAGTCCACTGCGGCCAATTTACTTTCCTGAAAACAGAATAATAATTAGTCCATTGTTAGTATAGGGGAGGACAAAATATATTATTTAAGTTCTTTTAATCAAGTTTTTTGAGACTGAAAACATCTTGCCTCAAATTAATGTGGTTCAGTTTGAACATGTTTCAATATAATCTTCTATATCATCGTCAACTTGCCCAGAATAAATTATTAAAACAATTAGAAAATACAAAAGAACTCTCCATTTGGGAAAAAAATCTACATTCAGAAATACAAAAGTAAAGTAATAAATTTTGAAATTCCTGCTGAACATGACCTAGTTTGGAGGTTCTTCAGCCAGCCAGAGGAGGGAGGTGATATCGACATCCAGGTCCACAACATAAAACTCAACAGTTTGGGCAAGCTGACCATGATATAGAAGATTATGTCGACTATTTAACTTGTGCCCAAATGGTAGTCAATGACCAATCACGTTTCAATAAATTTGTTTTACAACCAATGACAGTCGTGTTTCACCTCGCTCTTTATCAGTTCCTGCTTTTGTGATAAAGAAAGCTCCTCCTTTTTAATATTGTAAACAGGTCAAAGCATTATTTTTCTCCAACAAATACATTGAATATAGCAAATAATGAACAAATTCTTTATTTTACTGAGTTGTTTACTAAAAAATATGAATTATCAACGTATAATATACAGTTTGATGTGTTTAATTATTTTTGCTAGGGTGCATTCTTACAATATTACGATCCTATTTAGCAATAAATAATATGATCTAGTTGCAGTGAATATACATAACCTCACATTTCTCATTTATTTACAAACATTGCCGTTTACATTAAATATATAAATATTATAAAAAAAGTAACTATATTTAAATAATGACTTTTGAGTAAACAGTTTAATTTTATTCGTTAAATAGTCCTAACAAATGCCACTCTTGATTTCCAAATCCTGTAGATAAATTGGAAATCACTCGTGGCATTACTTATGAAACATGTTCAAACTGAACCGACATTAATTTGAGATAAGATATTTTTCAGACTCAAAAAAACTTGATTAAAATAACCTCAAAATGTTACTTCCTAAAATAAACCATTTAAGTTCTTTACTTGGTTGAGTGGTAGACAAGGCCTTAAGGCCTTAACTCTGCCAGGTAAAATAAAGCTATTATTATTATTATTATTATTATTATTATTATTACTTGATAAATAATTGTTTTATGTGCCTATCTATAGTTTTGTTTTTTAATAAATTATACAATTTAGTTTTAAGAAATCATCTCACTGGCATTATCGAACCTGTAGGTTCATGGCCATATAGACATAAATTCTCCATACTTTTCTATCCTGAATTAAATTTTTCCAATTATTTCCTGATATCTACTTCCCTCAAATCATGGTTAATGTTATTCTCCCACCTTATTCTTGGCTTACCTTCTGTTTTCTTACATACATAAATCAAAAAGACTGTACTCTAATGTGAAATACAAGTTACTCCGATATCTCCTTAACTGCACCCGGTACTAGTTTCCTTGCAATTTGGTTTAAAACTATGCAACATACAAAAATCATTTTTTTCAGCTTATTCTTAAGTTACATGCATGAAAATTATGTCACTAATTAAACAAGTCTTCCTGAACATAATGACACTCTGGTTAACTTTTTACACACATTTCTTCATCAGTAATTTAAAATATAAAAAGAAAAAATCCAACTTCTGAAGTATTAATATTTAATTTTAGGAAGTTATATTTTGAGGTTATTTTAATTATATTATTTTTGGTCTGGACATCTTACCTCAATATTAATGTTGATTTGTTCTTGGACATGTTTCAAAACAATTCTGTTTTATCGTCAGCTTTCCCAGACTGGTTTTATTTATGTTGCATTATGTTGCACCACCTGGATGTCGATGTCAGCTCCATCCTGTGGTTGGCCAAAGAACCTCTTCTTGAAAAAGAAGAACCACCTATGAAAAAATATAAGAAATTCACATATCACCCCTGGGTACATAATAAATTTCAAAATATATTTGAGAAGTTTAATATTAAATTAGCACCAAAAAATAACTACAGTTTAAATAAACTAATAAAAACCAACAAAAATGAAAAAACTGATAAAAATAATAAGTCAGGAATATATCAAATTGAATGCATGGGTTGTGAAAAGATATATATAGGGAAAACAAAAAGAAACCTAAAATTAGAACCAAAGAACACATAAGAAATATTAAAAATGGAGAAATTGAAAAATCTGCAGTTGCTGCTCATGTTTGGTCTGAAAAACATAATATAAATTCAGACACTAAATTATCAAAACAGTTAGAAAATACAAAAGAGCTGACTATTTGGGAAAAAATTTATATTCCGAAGAACAGAAACAGAGTTATGAATTTTGATATTCCGATGGAGGGTGACCTTGTTTGGAGGTTCTTTGGCCAACCACAGGATGGAGCTGACATCGACATCCAGGTGGTGCAACATAAATAAAACCAGTCTGGGAAAGCTGACGATAAAACAGAATTGTTTTGAAACATGTCCAAGAACAAATCAACATTAATATTGAGGTAAGATGTCCAGACCAAAAATAATATAATTCTGAAGTATTGTCTTTGTACAATTTTCTCAATAACTACTTATCCAATTATTGACAAAATTTAGTATGTCATTGTCCATGGTTCATTTGACAATAATGTTTGATTGTGTTCATATATGGATTGTGATTTATTTTTTAAAAAATTTTGCATACTTTTTTTTTAATTTCAAACACTATCAATAGCACAAAGATAAATTTACCTTATTATTATAGAACTCTTTAAACTGCATGTCCATGCCAAAAATTATACTCCTATCTTTTATAGTTTCCGAGAAAAGTGTACCAAAATATGAAAAAAAAAGTTAAGGGAAAATGCAAAAAACAAAAATTGTGTGCATTACCAGAACACAGAGATGTCATTTTTAAAAATAAATTTTTATGGATTTAAGTGTCCAAAATTGACAAAATAATATTACATGTCGATAAATATATATCTTCCTGGATTTTTTAAGCAAAAAGAAAGAAAAAAGTCAATTTTTTTAACCCAAAAAATTCTGGGTGCCCTTATCCCGGCTTCTCAGATCCTAGGTTCCCTATCTCAAATTGTTCAGTGGATCATTCCCCATGTCATGTTTAATTTCTGCACACTATTATATAATCATTATCATGGTACATTCATGAATTTAGGCCATTTGTTGATCTGTTTTGACCTCAAGAGAAACACCATCCAAAATCTTTTGAGCAGACATCCTGGTCTTCTTCTTCCTGCAGGTTAATAGCTTTAACATTTGTTTGGGTATCCTGTGATCTTCCATTCAATAGACATGTTGCATCCATCTTGACTTATAATCAGAAATTTTGTTTCTAAAGGTTCCATGTGTAATTCTTCTAAGATATCTTTTTTTGTGATCTAGTAGTGTGTATCCTGCAGTCTCCAAAGGTATCTCATTTCAGCAGATCTAAGTCTCTGTATATCCTTCTGTTTCAATGTCTATACTTCGCTACCATACAAAAGAGTTGGATGAGCCAGTGTTTTATACACTTTTATTCTTAAATGTTTTTTGGACTGACGGTGGCTTGAAGATACAATTTATTAACCCTAAAATCCTTAAAAATTATGATATTTTTGCATTCTTATAGAATCACTCTGTATAAATTGATTGTAACAGAAAAGATTCATATATGTCTGACCTTTTTACTTTGTTAAACATGAGGGAAAACAAATTAATTAATTGCTATTGTTAATCAATTAACAATTAATTAGGAAATGGGTGGGGAAGGATAATCTGTGCTTGCATGCTGAGGGTCAGGCCGTTAATGGAATATAAAAGTAAATCAGAGGTCGTGGATGTTGGTTTGTGTTTCGATGGGGTCGACAGGAGAGAACTGGTTCCGTAGCTTGCCCACTGAAGCACAGCATTCACAGTTTCTGCACGACGTGGCAGACCTGCTACTGAAGGAAGCTGTCTTTGATGGTACACAAAGAAACAACTTAGTTATTGAGTGGCGAGACCCTGCACAACTTAAAACTTTGTTCAACTTTACACCGATGGACACCCCTGTGACACACACTGAACTTATTCAGATTATACGTGACACTATTGTCTTCAGTGTTAAGACTGGACACCCCTATTTCATCAACCAGCTGTTTTCAAGGTAATTTAAGAACATTACAATATTTCCATATACTTACTTAATGGTTTTATGGCCCTTACTTAGAGTCCAGCCATAGCATTTCCTTTGTTGAGAGTTTCTACTCCTGCTCGATGGTGCGAGAAATTGTGAGTTCCTTAGATTTTTTAATTGTTTCAATAATTTGGCCTTGTGATTCTGTTTCTGACCATGCATATGCAGCTATTGCAGATGTATCTATTTCCACATTTTTAACATTTCTAAGGTGTTCTTTCTATCTTGTATTTAAGTTCCTTTTTGTTTTTCCTATGTATATTTTTTCACAATTTTTGCAATCAGTTTGATAAATCGCTGATTTATTGTCTTTATTAATCTTTTCATTTTTGTTGGTTTTAATTAATCTATCATCATCAACATCCAGGGATTAAACCTGTTGGCTCGTTCCGGTTTCATGAAAGCTAGAATTGTTAAAATTGTTCAGATCATCTTCTGTGTGGGCGACCAACATTTCTCCTTTCATGCGGTTTATAATTTTGGAAATCTTCCTTCTGGCATTCTTTCCAGTCGTTTCTACATTTAAGTATTCGGTCTGTAAGTTTGAAAATATTTAGTTCTTTTCTTATCCAGCAGAGTAGTATATCCTGCTATATTTCTTAAAAATCGCATCTCAGCTGCTTCCAATCTGTGTTCTTGTCTTTTAGTGATCGTCCAACATTCTGATCCATACATCAATACAGGAACAGCCATTACTTTATAAAATTTAATTTTTGTTTCTTTTCTTGTGTTTTTAAGGGTTCTTTTAATAGTGCCACACATTAGATTGAATTTATTTTGTCATTAATATCTTCAATTTTAACGTATGATGAATTGAAACCTAGATATTTAAAACTGTTGACCTCCTCTAAAATTGTATTATCAATTACTATTTTTACTCTTAAGGTATCATGTCCATTAAATGCTAAAATTTTAGTTTTATTCTTTGAAATTTTAAAATTGTAATTGGCACTTATTTTTTCCAAATTAAAAATAGCTCTTTGTAGATCATCTTCTGAACTGGAAATCATGACTTGATCATCAGCAAATAATATTGTATCCAACAGTTTATTATTAATCTATTCAGACTATAATTATGTTTGGTGTAAATTTAATGTTAAATTTGCTGAAATTTTTTTGAAACTTATTGAATGCCAAATGATGGTATCTAAATTTTTCTGAATTCTTTACTAATTTATCGGACTGATGAAACTTTCATTCATCAAGTTTTGTTTTTTGAATGTATTTATTTTCTTATGAGTCATCTTTTCTTCAAAATCATTCTCTTTTGCTATCTTTAATATGTGTTTTTCTCTGCTCATGGGGATGTTCTCAAATCTATATGTTAAACTCTTAAAACTCAATTTATTAACTGGTTACCATTAGTCACAGGACTCTAATAATATTAAACATTTTATTACAGTCTCACAATGTATTTTTTTCAACTTTAAAATATTTGGACTGAGGTACTTTTGAAAAGAGAGATTGAACAATATTTATTTGTTATATTATTTTTAGTCTGATCATCTTACCTCAATATTAATGTAAATTTGTTCTTGGACATGTTTCAAAACAATTCTGTTTTATCATCAGCTTTCTTTTCAAACATCGCCGTTTACAGTAAATATATAAATATTTTAAAATACCGGTAACTATATTTAAATAATGATTTTTGGTAAACATCTTCATTTTATTTGTTAAATAGTCCTGACAAATGCCAGTCTTGATTTCCAAATCCTCTAGATTAATTGGAAATCACTCGTGGCATTACTTATGACTATTTAACTCATGCCCCAAATGGGAGTCAATGACCAACCACGTTTCAATGATGTTTGATTTACAACCAATCACAGTTGTGTTTCGCCTAGAATTTACCAACTAAAGTTTATCATAATAAATAAAGCACCTCCTTTTTAACATTCTGAATGTCCATACTGGTTCGATTTATGTTGCATTATGTTGCACACCCTGGATGTCGATGTCAGCTCCATCCTGTGGTTGGCCAAAGAACAAGAACTTTGGCCAACCATAGGATGGAGCTGACATCAACATCGAGGGTGTGCAACATAATGCAACATAAATCAAACCAGTATGGATAAGCTGATGATAAAACAGAATTGTTTTGAAACATGTCCAAGAACAAATCAACATTAATATTGAGGTAAGATGATCAGACTAAAAATAATATAATTAAAATAACCTCAAAATATCACTTCCTAAAATGAAATATTATTTATTTGTATTTAAAAGCGTGGATCCGTATGGGCTTGCTGGTCAATGGGTAACAGATGCCTTGAATCCGAGGTGTTTTATACATATGAAGTGGCGCCGGTGTTCACACTGATGGAAGCTGCAGTGCTGGAGGAAATGCGACGGCTGGTTGGGTTTACGTGTGGGGATGGCATGTTCTGTCCAGGAGGCTCCTTTGCTAATGGAACTGCCATGAACATCGCTAGATTTAACATGTTCCCTAATGTCAAGGTGAGGTTATGTGCAATTTTGAAATATATATATCGATGCTTTCGTATCAGCATCTCAAAATTCTTTACCTCAAAAATTGTAATTCCCAAAGCAATTTTCTCAAACATAAGTATCCTGATACATTAATAAACAAGGTGAATCCGGAGTCATCTTACGTCATAAATCATTGTGTTTTGTTTGAATATGTTTCGATAAGCCATGCATACCATCATCAGTTTTTCCAGACTGTTGAATTCTATGTTTCCGGCCTGGATGTCCCATACCATCCTTTGGCTGACCAAAGAAATTTTAAATCAAATCTTTACAAAAGCCTTTGATAAGGTGATAAGAAGAAAATTGTGGGAAATAATGAAGTCAAGAGGGTACCCGGCTCAACTTATAGAAGGAATAAAAAGTCTTTATAATGGCACGAAAATTATCCTTAATTTAAATAATTATTCCAGAGAAGAAATTTTAATAAATCAAGGAGTTCGACAAGGGTGTACATTATCACCTACATTGTTTAATATATATTTTGACGATGTTATACGAAAATTGAAAAAATCAAGTCCAATACGAATACAAATTAATAAGGAAATGTATATGAATATTTTAATGTATGCAGACGATCTGGTAATTATACAGAAGTCAGAGGATGATTTACAAAGAGCCATTTACATGTTGAATCAATTAGGACTCTATTATAATCTCAAAGTCTCAACTTCAAAAACTAAAATTATGGCTTTTCAGGGCAAAGTGCCAGTCAGAGCAAAAATAGTAATCAATAATGAAATAATAGAACAGATTGCACACTTTAACTATCTTGGTTCAGATATAACATATAGCTATGATTGGGATATACATAATAAATTAAACCGATGTCAAATTATGCGTGGCACCATAAGAAGAAACCTCCGATAGACTCGAAGAGAAACTCAGCTCAGATTTTATAAAATGATGGTGTTGCTGTTCTTTTATATGGATCTGAATCTTGGGTACTTACAAAAAAAAGATATAATCAATTGAGTTGGTGTTTACTTGAGAAAATCCATATTTATTAATTAAATAAAAATAAAACTACATTTTATTTTTATTTAATTAACAGAAAAAGATATCTCACACATTCAAGTCACTGAAATGAAATTTTTAAGATCCGTAAAAGGATGTACACGCATGGATAGATTACACAATGAATCAATAAGAAATGAACTGGAGATATTTTCAATAGTCGATAAACTAGAAGAGCACAAATACCAATGGAAAGAACATTTAGACAGAAATGACAATACAAGATTACCCAAAAAGATCAACACCTACAAACCACATGGGAAAAGATCTTTGGGACGGCCAAGGAAATGATGGACTTGAGACCGGAACAGGTCATAGTGACCTAATCCTGGAAAGGAAGAAGAAGAAGAAGAAGAAGAAATCTTTACAAGTTCTTTGGTCAGTCAAAAGATGGAGTGGAGTCGACATCCAGGCTGACAACATAAAATTCAACACTCTGGAAAATCGATACTAGTAAAATTCATGGTGATTTTCCGTTGAGGTATTAGTTCACAGTAATATAATGTACGGTTAAAAACTATAATATAGTTACCTTATAGGTCCGTCTCCTCAACTTAAGTTCTTTTAAAACTCTGTAGGCCTTTCGGGACATCTACAAATTAACATGTACAGACTGCAATAAATTCTACATTGGGAAAACTAACAGAAGCTTCAACATTAGATTCAAGGAACATTTCAGAGATTTTGTTTACAATGGAGGAAAATAAAGTTATGCAAAACATGTAATTCAAGCTGGACACCATATGCATAACATCGATAACACCCTCACAATAGTACATAGAGAAAACATTCCAACGAGAATAAATATACTGGAGGAAATCACAATCCTAAGAGAAATCAAACAGCAACCTAATTCTCAATGAATACACACCTAATCCACACAATCCTCTGTACAAAATTCTCACAACCAAGTCAGTGCTTCAACAAGGGTCAACAAGAATGGACCTAATGCATTCTGCTGATGATGGGACTAGTCCCGAAAGGCCTACAGAGTTTTAAAAGAACTTATGTTGAGGAGACGGACCTACAAGGTAACTATATTATAGTTTTTAACCGTACATTATACTCGTATTACTCTGGAAAAGCTGATGATGGTTTGCATGGCTTATTGAAACATGTTCTATTTGACCACAAAAAGTTATGAAGTAAGATGATTCCGGATTCATCTTATTTATTAAGAACCTCATAATGTTACTTCCTATTGTAATGTATTAATTCTGAAACCTATTAAGTCCAAAAAAAGAAAATACAAAATTGTTAACTTCATGTTTTATTACATTAATCTAACTTGAGAGGCCACAAGAGATGAACAGGTAAGTGAAAGGAGAACACTTAATAACAGTGAGCTACATGATCTCTATGGGAAATCGGACCTAATAAGCATCTGATATTGTTTAGAGTTGTTTCTTGACTCACCTAATACTTTCTTAATTCCCAAGCAGAGTTTCTCTTTACTACATTGTGGACATTCTCAATGCTGTGTCAAGTTTCACAACCTGACGTCCAACGGCCTCCTCTCTGCAGACTGACCGCCGCACCATCTGATGGCTGACCGACGAACTTCCAAAAATCAATCCCCTTCTCCTTATCACCGGGGTATTTCAAAATTCATAGTTGTGGTTTTTATTCTTGTATATGTAAATTTTTTCCCAAATTGTGAGTTTCCTTCGGTTTTTCCAATTGTTTAAGTAATTTTGTTTGGTTTCTATTCTATGTTTTTCTGACCAGCCATGTGCAGCTATTGCAAGATTTTTCTGTTTCTCCATTTTTAACATTCTGAGGTGTTCCTTTAATCTTGTATTAGATTCCTTTTTGTTTTTTCCTATGTATATCCTTTCACAATCTTTACAATTAATTTGATAAATTCCCGATTTTTTGCAGTCTTCAATCTTTTCATTTTGTTAGTTCTTTTTTTTAAATTACCTAAACGATAATCATTTTTCAGTTGCTAATTTAATGTTGAATTTGTTGAAGATTTTTTTAAACTTGTCAAATACTAAAGGGTGGTATGTGAACTTCTTCAATTTTTTACCAATACCTTTATCTGTGTGAAGATGTGAAATACCCGGTGATAAGGATTGATTTGGAAGTTTGTCGGTCAGCCATCAGATGGCGCGGAGGTCAGTCTGCAGGAGAGGAGACCGTTGGACATCAGTTACGAACGTAATACAGCATTGAGAATGTCACACCCCTCAGGGGTCCTCATCTAGGGGATATGTGGATGGCGACCACAAGGTGCCCAAGCTGTGCAAAACATTTCTTCCACTTACTTGTGTTTTGCACTCTTTTAACTTTACTATCTAACCTCTCTTGGTTAACTCTTGTTTTTTTGACGCCGACGCTATTAGGGCATCCGAGGGCTAGGGAGTCTTTCCTTTCTTCCATTTCTTCTTTCCTTTATTTTCTTTTCTTCTCCAGAAACGCCTGACCAGAGGCTATAAGATGGCAGCCCCATCACTGGTCTTGCCTTCCTTTGGCCAGCAACCAATTGAAGGGACTATTATTATGCTTTCAAGTCTTATACGAGAATTTCCCTCAAATGCTGGAGGGAAAATTTTCTATAGGATCGTAACAGGCCTTGGCCTAATACTTGGAAGGAAGAAGAAGAAGAAGAGAATGTCACAAATGTAGTGAAGAAACTCGAGTCTGCTTGGGAGTTAAGAAGTATGAGGTGAGTCAAGAAACAACTAAACAATATTAAAATAAACCTCATAGTGTTATTTCCTACCTACATAACTTAAATATCTGATGTTTCTCTTAAGTTAGAAATTCAGTTAATAAATTTATTTGTCGAGACTCTTTCGATGACTATTTAACTCATGCCCCAAATCATGTTTCAATGAATTTTGTTTTACAACTAATGACAGTCATGTTTCACACCTCGCTCTTTATCAACTCCTGCCTTTGTGATAAAGAAAGCTCCTCCTTTTTTAATATTTTGAACAGCTCAGAGCATTCTGCGCTACAAGACCAGAAGGTCGAGGGTTCAATTCCTGGTGGGGTCGTCAGGATTTTTTAACTGACGCCAAACCCTTTTGGGGCCCCGCAACTATGCACCCTGGGGTCGACTCAGCCTCGAACGGAAATGAGTACCTGACGCTTGTTCATGGGGTAAAGGTGATGACCTATCACGCAGTGTCCGACATCAAGTGGCCGATTGTCCAGAAAAAGTTGGAGCCTTAAACCTCACTACTATCCGAAGGGCCTCCTGAGGCCTGTAGTGGGATTACTTTACTTTACAGAGCATTATTTTTCTCCAACAAGACATTGAATATAGCAAATAATAAACAGATTCCTTTATTTTACTAAAAATATAAATTAATACCTATAATGTTGATTATAATATACAGTTTGATGTGTTTCATTATTTCTCCACTAGGGTGTATTCTTACAATATTGCGATCCTATTTGGCAATAAGTAATAATATGATAAAGTTGCAGTTAATATACATATTTGAAGAGAAAAATTATACACTCAGACCGGGACTTGAACCTGGGACCCTTGGTCTAGAGAACCAAGGATCCCAGGTTCAAGTCCTGGTCTGAGTGTATAATTTTTTTCTTCAAATATGATTTATCCATCATTGAGATGTATGAAATTAATAATATACATAACCTCACATTTCTGATTTGTTTTCAAACATTGCCATTTACATTAAACATATAAATATTTTAAAATACCGATAACTACATTTTATAATTGACTTTTGAGTAAAGAGCTTAATTTTATTTGTTAAATAGTCCTAACAAATGCCACTCTTGATTTCCAAATCCTCTAGATAAATTGGAAATCACACGTGGCATTACTTATGACAATTGGTATAAAACTGTGGTATGACATGTGACACAAATGATGAATGAAAGAAGTGCATGGAAACTTCTTGTTGGAAAGCCAGAGAGAATAGAATGTATGGAGAGATTATGTGTATGTGCTATGAACCTCCTAGTAGATAGTGAAAGTGAAATAATAATTAGTTATAACTAACTCGCTGGCTTTATCGGACCTATAGATTCATGGCCTCGTGGACCCTAAGCTCTCCATACATCCTATCCTGAGCTAATGATTTTCAGCAATCACCTGTATAATATACTTTCCTCAAATCATGTTTGGTGTTAACATTAATAAAACTCTTAGTAAAACTCCGTTGATTAAAAATTAAATATTAAAATTATAATATGTGTTCTTAATAAAGAAGCTGCCATTTTCAAGATAGAAGCAAAGATTTCATAGCATTTGGTGCACGGGAATTTACAATGTATATAAGAGAAAAATTTGCATTTAGATTGTAATTTGCCCAGGTAGCTCAGTCGTAAAGCATTGGCCTGGAAAGCCAAAGATCCTGGGTTCGAGTCTCAGTCTGGGCGTATAATTTTTCTCTTCAAATATGATTTATCCATCATTGAGATGTATGAAATGAATAATAAAAACATTGAAAGAAGCGTACTGGCTTATAATGTAATATAAAAATTCCCAAATAAATGCCTTCTTAATAAAGAAGCCACCATTGCAAAGATAGGAACCAAAGGTTTCATAGGATTTGGTGCGAGGAAATTTACAACATATATAAGAGAAAAATTGCATTTAGATTGTAATCTCTCCCGGTAGCTCAGCGGAGAGCGTTGGCCTGGAAGCCAAAGATCCTGGGGTTCAAGCCCCAGTCTGAGCGTATAATTTTTCTCTTCCAATATGAAATTATGTTTAACTTTTATAGGAATTATATCACTATGAGGTTTAATTTATGGTGAAATTAAATGTTTCTTACCTCTCATGTAAATTTTCTACGTACATCGCGATTTCGAGACCACAATGGTCTCATTTCAGCACTTTCTTGGCGACTGATGTTATGTCGATTGGAAGAAACTCTTCTTCTTCCCTCTGTTGGTGGACCGATGAACCTCTGGATCAGGTCAAAATTTGCGGGAATTTCGAAGTTCATAAGTTTTCCTTTGTTTTTCCTAATGTGGATCTTTTCCCAAACCGTGAATTCCTTTGTTTGTCTATTTGTTTAATTATACTGGCTTTTGATTCAATTAAATGTTCTTCGGACCAAGCATGAGCAGTACTGCTGACTTTTCCACTTCTCCATTTTTTGATGTTTCTAAGAGTTCTTTCACCCTTGTTTTCAAATTTCTTTTCGTTTTTCCAATATAAACTTTGTCACAATCCCTGCATTTGATCTGATAAATTCCTGATTTGTTTTCATTTTCAATAAAAATAAAATGAAAGAATTGAAAATGAAAACAAATCAGGAATTTATCAGATCAAATGCAGGGATTGTGACAAATTTATATTGGAAAAACGAAAAGAAATTTGAAAACAAGGGTTGAAAAGAACATCTTAGAAACATAAAAAATGGGAAGAGAAGTGGAAAAGTCAGCAGTAGCTGCTCATGCTTGGTCCGAAAAACATTTAATTGAATCAAAAGCCAGTCTAATTAAACAAAAAGAACTCACAGTTTGGGAAAAGATCCACATTCAGAAAACTTATGAACTTCGAAATTCCTGCAAATTTTAAATTGATCCAGAGGTTCATTGGTCCACCAACAGAGGGAAAAGAAAAGTTTCTTCTGATCGACATAACATCCATTGCCAAGAAAGTGCTGACGATGAGACGATTGTGGTCTCGAAATCGTGATCTACTTAGAAAATTTATATGAGGAGAGGTAAGAAACATTTAATTTCACCATAGCTTATTAATACTTTTGAGTTGTAGGCCTTCTTCATTTTCTAAAGATTTCGATGTCATGCTCTAGTACAAAATTGAATAGTAGAGGAGATGAATTAATTAGTTAGAATACGATTAATTATTTTGTTATTATGAGTTCTATATTTGGAAAGACACAAAAAAATATATTGGTAAAACATTGGTGGAATCTGTTGCAATGTACGGAAGTGAGGTATGGACAATCAATAAGTACTACAAGAATAGACTAATAGCTCTAGAAATGGATTATTTACGAAGAAGTGCCAGAAAGTCTAAATTAGAACGTGTCACAAATAAGGGAAATTAGAAACAAAATGGAAGCAGAAGAAAGCATAATTGAAAGAATTGAGGAAAAGGAATTAAAGTGGTTAGGACATGTTTTAAGAATGGAAGATGAGCGATGGCCGAAGCAAACTATATGAATGGCATCCTAACAGAAAGAAGAAAAGAGGAAGACCAAAGTTAACATGGAAGGAAAACATGAAGACAGTAATGCAAGCTAGAGGGCTAAGCATCGAAGATGCCCAAGACCGTAGGCTTTGGAGGTTTGGCACGGGAAGACGGCAGCAGCTGTAAAAACCCGAAGATAGATAGATAGATGAGTTCTATATTTTGACTCCACTCATATTTCTTGATTTTTATGCAGACTAGTTTTGTCGCATCTATGCTACATTATTGATGCATTACAACTTGCCTTGCGGTTGTCCTTCCTGCAAAGTTATTTCTGCTCCCTCTCTTGGCTGACAGATGAACTTCCAATTGAATTTTTTTTATTTTTCACTAGGAATTTAAAAATTCCTGGTTTTCTTTTTATTCTTGCAGATGTAATTTTTTTCCAAAATTGTGAGTTCCTTAGATTTCTGTTTTAGTAATTTCCTTTTTTTTTTTATTTCTACATATATTTAATAATTAGGGCAAGGCAATTAATGATTTTGCATCTTTTTCTTATGAAGGTTGAAACATTGCTTACATATATGAAAATGTACGGCATTAAAAAACGGATTAAATAAAAGAATTTGTTAGGGTATTTTTTGCATTTTCTTAAATTTTTAGGGATAGGTCATTTTTTTTGCATTTTTAGGTCATTTTCAGCATTTTTTACACTTTTCTGGAAGGCTGTGACATTATTTGTATTTGATTTAAGATTTTTATTATAATTCAGTGTTTTCCTTGTCAATACAATTTCGTGGAATTAAGTAGTTGTTTTGCTAACTACTACCCTATTTTCAAGGTATGTGCATGATGAACTTGCCCACTTCTAGGAATTGTATTAAATTTCTTAAGAGCTTATGCTAGCTTCTACCCTTATTCTGATGTTAAACTAATTCAAAATTGCTGTAAGTGCACTGTGTAATGAAATGGATTTTCTGCAATAAAAGGTACTGTGATATGTATTATTTTATACTTTTCTTTTAATATTTTGATGTTAAGTTAAATTTTATGTAATTCAGTAATCAAGTGAGTACTTAATCTTCTTCTTCTTCTTCCTTCCAAGTATTAGGCCAAGGCCTGTTACGATTCCTATAGAAAATTTTCCCTCCAGCGTTTCATAGGACGGCCAGTGATAGTACTTAATCTAATAAATAATATTTTTATTGGTAATTCTTAACTTTTTATTCATCATTTTCTTATTTTATTGGTCATTTTTTGCATTTTTTAGGTCATAAATTCATTTTTTATTTTATATTTTTTACCAATTTATAGGTCATTAAATGCCTTGCCCTATTAATAATTATTTTGTATTTGTGTTTCCTGGGAAGGCAGAGAGAAGGAGTGGCATGTGCTGGTAAATTAGTGTTGTTCTCATCTGAAGATGCACATTATTCAATTCACACGATGGCAGCACTGCTTGGTCTGGGTGAGGACAATGTGTGTCTTGTACATACTGACTCAGCTGGTCGCATGGATCCATTACATCTCCAGACACAGATACAGAGGAAGACATCTTCAGGAGCCATTCCATTCATGGTCATAGCTACTGCAGGTAATTCCAACTTAAATAATATAATCCAAATGTTGTCTTTAGTCCCGAGGGTTGAAACCTGGCTGGGATCAATGGAGTTTCAGGATGGAAAAATCCAAGGTACAAGTTCCCCAAGAGGAATCCCAATTTTCAGGTTTGTAAAAAATCTTAAGCCTGAAAAAAGAGACCACTGAATAAAATTTAACCAATTTTCCTCCATGCAAGCAATACTTTAGATAATTGTATTGTATTGTAAGCCTATGTTTTCCCTTTACAGAGATTTAGGCGCTCTCCCCCTATAGGGAAGAAATTGAACCATACTAATTTAGTTACACTTGTTTTCGTATAGATGTCAGTTTGAGTGGTCCGTGGTCAGCGTTCCACCTCATACTGACATCCAGGAAACCAAGGTAGTACTAGGATGGGAAAATTCGGTAAATTTTGCTTAGAGGCCTTTTCATTCAGACTTAAGGATTTTTTACGAGCCTGAAATCTTCAGACTTGGGACCCACGGCTTAAAGTCCCTCCCAGAGGACTTGCTCCTGGATTTTTCCATCCTAAAAATTCATCGACCTCGGCGGGTTTGAACCCGTGACCCTCGGGATCAGAGGCAAGGAGCATAACCACTAGTTCACCGCGGCCGACACTTTAGATAATAAATAAGGTGAAACTGGAATCATTTACCTCATAACTTGGTGTGTTCTACTTGAACATGTTTCAATAAATCATGTATAGCATCGTCAGCTTTTCCGATGTTACACATGATATACCATAATAGAAATATCCTTTCATTTCTGCGTTGGACAGATTCTCTTTTATACAAAATAAAGACACATAAAATTACTTATATTTCACCAGGACCAATAAATTTGTTCACATTGGACAGATTTCCGGATTAAACAAGTTTTACTGTATAATGAAATGATTATAATGCTAAAGAAAAGATAATAAATTGAGTAAAGGTATTGAGTATATTTTCTCTTTTAGGAACGACAGTTCTAGGTGCATTTGATCCACTGCCTGCTATAGCTGATATATGTAAACAACACAAACTGTGGCTTCACGTTGATGCGGCGTGGGGTGGTGGAATTCTGTTGTCGAGAAGTCATCGTCATAAACTCATCGGACTTGACAGGTAATTTCACTTATTTTTCCAACATCATCACCAAAATATGTTTCCATTCTTGTGGGTTGACTACATAAAAGCCTCTTCCCACTGGTCTCTGTCCATAATTCTTCTTTTTACTCATGTACAATCCTTACCTTTTTCTTTTTTCTGAATGTCTACTTACTTAATTTTGTATGTAATGTCCTCTTTTTTATTATTCTACTAACAAAGGAGGAAAACACACTCTATTTATCATCTTCTTCTTTATTAGGAATTTGTCTTCAATATGGTAGTTTTCCTACAACCTATCATAAATTTTATTCCTCCATAAATCCCTATTCTCAGCATCACTCACTGTTAATTCTCTCGACACCATACTCCTATGTACTCCTTGAACCCACTGTTCCTTTGGTCTCCCCTTTCTTCTGTTGCCCTCTGCTTCAAAATTAAATATCATCTTAGGTATCCTGCCATGTGACATCCTGTTTACGTGGCCAAACCATTTCAGTCTTCGTTCTTCAATAACTTGTAGAACTTATTTTTGAACATCAATTATTTCTCTGATTTTAGTACTTCTAATTTTGTCTCTTTGTCTAAGACCTATGTAATAAAGTCAAAGACAAAAAATGGAATATTTTAGTAAAGAAGCCCAGTATTTCCAGAAATTACACGTAAAACTACAGTAGCAAAATATTGACTGCTTACAGAACATGACTATTTGGCAAACATTTATATAAAATAGGAATCTACACGAATCCAAATTATCCTCTATGCAACAAAGACAAAGAAATGAACGAAGAACATCTACAAACCTGTGAAGTATTACCTGTTGGATCCACCATAGAGAAATATTGGAGAGCACAAGAACGCTAATGGCTTTGGTTGCCGAGGCCCAGCATTTGAAAACAACATTTTGTCTCTTGTTGAATTTCTAGAGGCACTCCTCCAAAAGTCCATCTCTGTCACCAGTAGTTTATTGTGCTTGCTCTCTGCTTAATGTCCACGTTTCCGCACCATACAATAGTATACTCTCCACCAATTAACTATAAATAGGTTAAATTAATATTGAGAAGCTAAAGCTATTACTATGATAGAAATAAGTAAATTAATAAACACAATTAAATTATTGTAAATCAATGGTAAAGAGAAAAATTTTTGCCTGAACCGGGAATCGAACCCCGAACCTTTAGCTTTCCGTGCTAATGCTCAGACCACTGAGCTAATCCAGGCTTCAGTGATCTGAGCATTAGCACGGAAAGCTAAAGGTTCGGGGTTCGATTCCCGGTTCAGGCAAAAATTTTTCTCTTTACCATTGATTTACAATAATTTAATTGTGTTTATAAATAGGTTTCTTAATTTTGTGTTCAAAATGTTTTTTTTATATCATCAATTAAATAAAATTGTGTGAAATTAAAGAACAAGACGTCTAATTTTGTTTAAAAATTATTTTTTAAAATTTAGTTTTGTTCGTTTCGGACTGTGTATCACCAAATGAAATAAATTTTGTTAGATTAAGAACAAGACCTGCTTTAGGGGACTAATGACCCTTCTTTGGAAACATTAACAATTCTTTGTAACATATTTCCTTTAGGTACCTATTAGAGGAACTTTGTACTGTGTGATGGCATAGCTCATATGTATAGATGCTGGGCTTTCATGTAGGCATTTCAGTTTTGAAACCTCCTCTACATATTTGTGATTATCTTTAACAGCTATATCATCAGCATATCTGCACGAAAATTTGAAAACTAAAAAGTGTCAACTAATTATCTTGTATTCATAATTCCCCATTGATAGATTAGCTAAAAATGAGTTTTCCATTGAAAGTCTGAGTTTTGTTTGTACAATTTTCCATTTATGTGAAAAACAATTCTTTTGTACCAAAATCACCTTTTCGGTACGTAAAACTACGTAACAACTACATCATCGTGTCTTCCCTCTACAGTGATCTTATAGAACAGTGCCAAGTTCCTGTCTTCGTTGTCCCCTTCCTTCTTTATGCGCTGCGTGTGACTGCGCATCTTCCCCTTGTTATCGAAGGTCTCAAATAAGCTGTTCAAGATAGTATCAGCGTCATCATGTACTTTGGAATCGTCGTGGTCAGATCGAGGGTAGCTCGAAGGAGCTGTTTGGTTTAATCAGTCCCATAAGCCAGGGTAGGGCAACTAGGACTGATCCATATTTGGTTCGTCTTCCGGGCTTATAGGCCTTGGTCTGGTTGTCTTCTTACTCGACGTTTCGTCTACTGCTGTGGTAGACCTCATCAGGAGATACTGCGTGCTCTCTGTGAACTCCTCAACAGTCGGCTGCAGACTGGCTGGTGGTTGGAAACTGTCTCTCTTTTTATAGCTAAACCCCGGGTGGTGGGGGGGGTTTTCTGCGCGGACCGAGTTTTTTGCTGTTGTGCCGATTGCAGAAGTCATAGGCTTCGTTGTCCTGTTATGCAGTGCTGGGATCCAAATTTTGTTTATCTTCATGGTTTCTTCAGAAGTCATAGGCTTCGTTGTCGTGTTATGCAGTGCTGGGATCCAAATTTTGTTTATCTTCATGGTTTCTTCTAAGAAGAAGAACACGACAACGAAGCCTATGACTTCTGCAATCGGCACAACAGCAAAAAACTCGGTCCGCGCAGAAAACCCCCCCACCATCCGGGGTTTAGCTATAAAAAGAGAGACAGTTTCCAACCACCAGCCAGTCTGCAGCCGACTGTTGAGGAGTTCACAGAGAGCACGCAGTATCTCCTGATGAGGTCTACCGCAGCAGTAGACGAAACGTCGAGTAAGAAGACAACCAGACCACGGCCTATAAGCCCGGAAGACGAACCAAATATGGATCAAGACGCCGGCCGTGAAACCCTACAATTATATATAAGCAACTAGGACTGTTAACCCTAACCCTTGGCTGGACTGGATTGTGTGTGTATGTATGTATGTTTATTATTATTGTTATTGACTTTTTTTTTCTTTTGATGACCGATTTATATTATTTCATTCATGTCTTTTCTTTGGTCAAGAAGATAAACTTTGTTATATTATTTGTATTTCAATCCTCTGACTTATGACTCTAATTAAAAGTTACATTTTTTTTTAGTTAACTTATGTTTACTAACGATTTTATTATTGATTTAACACTTCTCACTGAAGGATAAATTATATTTGAAGAGAAAAATTTTCGCCTAGACCGAGACTCGAACCCGGGACCCTTGGCTTTCCGGGCCAAGTGCTCTACACAACTGAGCTACCGAGGCGAGTTATTATCTAGACGCAAATTTTTCTCTTATATACGTTGTAATTCTCTCGCGCCAAATGCTTGAAACCATAGCTTCTAACTTTGCAAATGGCGGCTTCTTAGTTAAGAAGACATTTATTGGGAATTTAACATTACTTTTATAAAGCCAGTAAGGCTTCTATTGATGATTTATTATTGATTTAACACTTCTCATTGAAGGATAAATTATATTTGAAGCATTGGCACAAGAGGAATTACAATGTATATAAGAGAAAAATTTGCATCTAGATCGTAACTCGCCTCGGTTAGCTCAGTTGGTAGAGCACTTGGCCCGGAAAGCCAAGGGTCCCGGGTTCGAGTCTCGGTCTAGGCGAACATTTTTTTCTTCAAATATAATTACGTTTACTAATGTTGTAGCTAGTCATGTTTGGTATTGATTTATATTCTAAAGCTTTCTCAAGCCAATTTAATCCCTTTTTCCTTCTAGCTTCCACAATTATAATACTGTTTAGAATTCAGTATTTATGTTAAATAATTTACAAAGGAAAGGTGGATTAATCTTTGCCTTCTATGGGCCCGGGCAAAGGAATGTCAATATAGTTTCTCAAAACTTTCAAACTTAATGTAATTATAAATATTGGTAAGATCGTGCGGTGCAATTTAATGTAATCTGGTTAAGATTTTATATTCTTGTATACTTTATTTGTCTATCTTGTTTTTTTTTAGCTTTTTTTAGTTTTATCCTGTACTTATCTTGTTTTTTTATCTCAGTTTTAGAAATTTTAGATAAATGGCTAAACAAAAACAAGACATAACAATGTTGTTTATTTTTTATTATTTCACTCACCTCATACTTCATAATTCATAGCAGACCCTGGGTTTCTTCACATAATTTGTGACATTATCAATGCTGCGTCCGTTCACAACTGACGTCCAACGGCCTTCTATCCTGCAGACTGACCTCCGCGCCATCTGGTGGCCGACCGAAAGAATTTCCAAATCAGTCCTCTCTTTCTTTATAACCGGGTATTTCAAAATTCATAGTTGTATTTCCATTCTTGCATATGTAAAATTTTTTCCCAAATTGTGAGTTCCTTCGGTTTTTCCAATTGTTTAAGTAATTTTGTTTTGGTTTCTATTCTATGTTTTTCTGACCAGGCATGTGCAGCTATTGCAGATTTTTCGGTTTTCTCCATTTTTAACATTTCTGAGGTGTTCTTTTAATCTTGTATTTAGATT
This sequence comes from Diploptera punctata, assembly GCA_030220185.1. Lineage (NCBI taxonomy): Eukaryota > Metazoa > Arthropoda > Insecta > Blattodea > Blaberidae > Diploptera > Diploptera punctata. The sequence continues at coordinate 70,060 of JASPKZ010001717.1, forward strand.
CCTTTTTGTTTTTCCTATGTATATCTTTTCACAATCTTTACAATTAATTTGATAAATTCCCGATTTTTTTGCAGTCTTCAATCTTTTCATTTTTGTTGGTTTTTATTAAATTACCTAAGCTGTAATCATTTTTCGGTGCTTAATTTAATGTTGAATTTGTTGAAAATTTTTTGAAACTTGTCAAATACGAAAGGATGGTATGTGAACTTCTTGAATTTTTTGCCTATATTTTTATCTGTCTGAAGAGTACTTTCATTGATGACTTTTTGTTCTTTGAATTTATTTATTTTCTTGTGTATCATTTTCTTTTGAAAACCATTATCCTTAGCAATTTGTATGATGTGTTCTTTCTCTTTATTGTAATTTTCTTTGCTCATGGGGACATTCACAAGTCTGTGTGTTAAACTATTAAATACTACTGCCTGTTTGTGTGAAAAATGGTTAAATCCAGTAGCTTTTATATAATTGTCGATGATGAGTTTCTTTTCTGTAGATTCCAAATTCTATTTTCTTTTTTCTTCATTCCTAATCAATTTTAAGGTCCTAAAAATGGTATTTCATTGATTATTTTCTATTTCCATTGTAAATTTGATTGTTTTATTTTTTTGAATATTTAACAGTTTAATGGCATCTTCTAATTGTTTCTCTTTTTACTATTGCTATGATATCATCTACGTATCTTCTCCAAAATTTAAACATCAAAGGATGTGCTTTGGTTACATGACATTCAAAATTCCCCATAAACATGTCTGCTAAGAATGGTGATAATGGATTTCCCATTGCGAGTCCTGATTTTTGTCTAAAGTATTTTCCTCTAAAGGTGAAGAACATTTGATTTAAGCATAATTTTGTTAGTTTTATGTATTCTTTAACGCTATCATCATCTAATTTGTTTTCTTTCAACCATTTTTCTAAAATTTTCAAAGTTGTGTCAGTCGGTATGTTTGTGAATAATGAAGTTAAGTAACATCAAATGAGACCAATCTTTCTGAAGGTTCTATTTCTACATTTTCTAATTTCTCAACTAATTGGTAAGAATTTTCTACTGCTAAATTTTCAAATTTTTCCATACCTTTAAATTTATTGTTAAGCCATTTGGATATGTTATATGTCGGTGAGTTGATATTGTTTGATAGGTCTCATTTTCTTTCCGTCTTTGTGGATTTTAGGAAGACCATGAATGTTGGGGTTTCTGGGATTTGGTATTTTTAATTTTAAACTTTTCCTTTGTGTCATAATTTTTGTAAAATTGATTTTAGGCTGGTTTCAAATTCTTTAATTGTTTTTGACGAGAGGATTTGTTTTAATGTCTTCATATTCTTCCCCCTTTAATAAATCTGCCATCATATCATTATAATCGTATAAAATCAATTAAAAAAATTATGACACAAAAGGAAAAGTTTAAATTCAAATCACCAAATCCCAGAAGAAACCCACAACATTCATGGTTCTTCCTAAAATCCACAAAAGACGGGAAAGAAAATGAGACCTAGCAACAATATCAACTCACCGACATATAACATATCCAAATGGCTTATAACAATTAAATTGAAGGTATGGAAAAATTTGAAAATTTACCAGCTTTAGAAAATTTCTTACCAATTAGTTGAGAAAGAAATTAGAAAATGTTAGAAATAGAACCTTCAGAAAGATTGCTTTCATTTGATGTTACTTCATTATTCACCAAACATTACCGACTGACCACAAACTTTGAAAATTTTAGGAAAAGAAAAATGGTTGAAAGAAAACAAATTAGATGACTGATAGCGTTAAAGAATACATAAAACTAACAAAAGTATGCTTAAATCAAAGGTTCTTCACCTGTAGAGGAAAACTAATTTAGAGCCAAAAAATCAGGACTCGCAATGGGAAACTCAATATCACCATTCTTAGCAGACATGTTTATGGGGAATTTTGAATGTCATGTAAACCAAAGCACATCCTTTGATGTTTTTAAATTTTGGAGAGAAGATACGTAGATGATATCATAGCAATAGTAAAAGAGAAACAATTAGAAGATGCCATTAAACTGTTAAATATTCAAAATCAAAACAATCAAATTTACAATGGAAATAGAAAATAATCATGAAATACCATTTTTAGACCTTAAATTGATTAGGAATGAAGAAAAAAAGAAAATAGAATTTGGAATCTACAGAAAAGAAACTCACATCGACAATACATAAAAGCTACTGGATTTAACCATTTTTCACACAAACAGGCAGTATTTAATAGTTTAACACCAGACTTGTGAATGGCCCATGAGCAAAAGAAAATTACAATAAAGAGAAAGAAACCTCATACAAATTGCTAAGGATAATGTTTTCAAAAGAAAATGATACACAAGAAAATAAATAATTCAAAGAACAAAAAGTCATCAATGAAAGTACTCTTCAGACAGATAAAAATATAGGCAAAAAATTCAAGAAGTTCACATACCATCCTTTCGTATTTGACAGTTTCAAAAAATTTTCAACAAATTCAACATTAAATTGCACCGAAAAAATGATTACCGCTTAGGTAATTTAATAAAAACCAACAAAAATGAAAAGATTGAAGACTGCAAAAAATCGGGAATTTATCAAATTAATTGTAAAGATTGTGAAAGATATACATAGGAAAAACACAAAAGGAATCTAAATACAAGATTAAAAGAACACCTCAGAAATGTTAAAATGGAGAAAACCGAAAAATCTGCAATAGCTGCACATGCCTGGTCAGAAAAACATAGAATAGAAACCAAAACAAAATTACTTAAACAATTGGAAAAACCAGAAGGAACTCACAATTTGGGAAAAAATTTACATATGCAAGAATGAAAATACAACTATGAATTTTGAAATACCCGGTTATAAGGAGAGAGGACTGATTTGGAAATTCTTCGTCGGCCACCAGATGGCGCGGAGGTCAGTCTGCAGGATAGAGGCCGTTGGACGTCAGTTGCTGAACGTGACGCAGCATTGACAATGTCATAAATTATGTGAAGAACCCAGGGGTCTGCTATGAATTATGAAGTATGAGGTTGTGTGAAATAATAAAAAATAAACAATATTAAAGAACCTCATAGTGTTATTTCCTATATACATAACTTAATAACAATGTTCTTTGTGGGAAACCAGATGTAATAAGGACAGTTAATTCTCAAAGGTTGGCCGCGGTGGACTAGTGGTTACGTTCGTTGCCTCTGGTCCCGAAGGTCGCCGGTTCAAACCCAACTGGAGTCAATTAATTTTTTTAGGATGGAAAAATCCAAGGAGCAAGTCCTCTGGGAGGGACTTTAAGCTGTGGATTCTGAGTCTAAAGATTTTTAGGCTCGTAAAAGTTCCTTAAGCCTGAATAAAGAGGCTTCTAAGTAAAATTTATCAATTTAACTTTTATAGGAATTAATCACTATGAGGTATAATTTATGGTAAAATTAAATGTTTCTTACCTCTCCTCATGTAAATGTTCTATCTAAGTAGATCGCGATTTCGAGACCATAACGGTCTCATCTTCAGTACTTTTTTGGCGACTGATGTTATGTCAATCGGAAGAAACTCTTCTTCTTCCCTCTGTTGGTGGACCGATGAACCTCTGGATCAGGTCAAAATTTGCAGGAATTTCGAAGTTCATAAGTTTTTTTTTGTTTGTTTTTTTGAATATGGATCTTTTCCCAAACCATGAGTTCCTTTTGTTTGCCTATTTAAAACATTTAATTGAATCAAAAGCCAGTCTAATTAAACAAATAGGCAAACAAAAGGAACTCACAGTTTGGGAGCGTGACCTTGTTCGGAGGTTCTTTGGCCAACCACAGGATGGAGCTGACATCGACATCCAGGTTGTGCAACATAATGCAACATAAATAAAACCAGTCTGGACAAGCTGACGATAAAACAGAATTGTTTTGAAACATGTTCAAGAACAAATCAACATAATATTGAGGTAAGATGATCAGACAAAATAATATAATTAAAATAACCTCAAAATATCACTTCCGAAAATTAAATATTAAGAAACATTTAATTTCACCAAAAATTTATCAACCTTGTTCATCCTAGTAATATCACATTTGCCTACCAGATGTCACTTTGGGTAGGTATGTTGACCACATACCATTCATGACATATTTTTGGGAAATAAACATAACTAAATTAACTTGAAATTAACAAAGGAGAGACTAAGGCCCAAATACTGTTACATCATTGTAGATATAACATTCTCATAGACTCTGATGGGGAGGACAAGAAGCATGATTGGAGAATGAAAGAGGGGCATGGAAGCTACTGTTGTTGTTGTTGTTTTCAAATGCTGGGCCTTGGCACCGAAGCCATTAGCGTTCTTGCTCTCCAATATTTCTCTATTGTGGATCCAACAGGTAATACTTCACAGGTTTGTAGGTGTTTCTTCATTCATTTTCTTCGTCTTTATTGCATAGAGGACAATTTTGGATTCGTGTAGATATCCTATTTTATATAAATGTTTGGCTAAATAGTCATGTTCTGTAAGCAGTCTAAATGTTGCTACTGTAGTTTTACGTGGAAATTCTGGAATAATATCTGGCTTCTTTACTAAAATATTCCATTTTTTGTCTTTGGCTTTATTACATAGGTCTTGGTTTTGTTTGATTTTATATTTGTTTTTAAACTATTCTTTTTATGGATGTGAAAGGTAAGCTTTTAGTAGTATTCTGAATTAAATTGGAGCCTTTTTTGGCAAGAAAATCAGCAGTGTCATTTCCAGCAATTCCACAATGTGCAGGTATCCATTGCAATTGAATTCTTTTCTGTAGTTTTTGGAGTTGTTGAATCATTTTGTAGCACTCTTTAATTTGTATTGACTTCATTTTGTTGTGAATTTATTGCATATATTGCTGCCTTAGAATCAGAGAGTATGCCGCATTTGAAATTTATTTATTCTGTATAAGTAATTGTTGGAGTGAAATATGAATAGCGTTACTTCTGCATCAAAATTTGTTTGTGTGGTATCGGCTGGTGATATTATAAATGAAAATAATGCACAGGTAATTCCTGATCCTGAGTTGTTATTCAATAATAGATCCATCTGTGTAGACATGTAACCATTCTTCTGGTGGATATCTCTTATTCACAACTTCTAATGCTAGAGCTTTTAGTACAGGTGTGGGAGTTTCAGATTTTGTAACTGGTTCTTCTAGATTTAGCTGAATGTTAATTGGTTCAAAAGTAAGAGGGTTATCTCTGATCAAAATATTTTCTTTAGATTTAGGAAGATTCAAATCTGTTTTTATTTCCATTACTTGCATGGAAGCTACTTGTGGTTAGTTAATGGAGATGGTTTTGTTCTCAGAGCAGACTCGGTAGCGTGGAATCCTCACAAGCTATTGGCTGCACCACAACAGTGTTCTGTGTTGCTAGTACGTCATGCAGACATCCTGAAGGCTTGTCACTCTCGCAATGCAGCCTACCTCTTCCAGAAAGACAAGTTTTATGACACTGCATATGACACGGGGGACAAGTACCTGCAATGTGGCCGCAGAGCTGACGTCTTTAAGTCTGGCTCATGTGGAAAGCAAAGGTACTTAACTACATTGTTAATTACATATGTTGTATAATTTCTCACCAATAAATTATATCTTCCAATTCATTTTTCCATTATTTTATTTATTGTTTTTTATTAGGAATTTCCTTTACAATACAGTAGTTTTCCTACAACCCGTTTTAAAGTTTACTCTTCCATAAATCCCTCTTCTCCTCATCACTCTCTGTTAACCCATTGGAGACACGTTTAAAGCGCCTAGCATGTTCACTGGAACCCATTTAAATCTCCTCACCGCTACTCTGGCTGCGCTGGACTTTAAATCAGAATACAAAATACACATACTGTGTTCTATCATTTATGTTTTCAGATATTTTGTTTACCCTGATTTCTTTTAGTATCTTGTACTTTTACGAATAGCAAAGGAATGTGGCCTGCCTGCTACCCTCTTTTGTGCATTGTAAACCGTTATGTTTTGTTATTTCAAGGCTGTGAAAGTTGACAAACATTTCAAAAACCATCTTTTTGTAACAGTTCTCGGACATTGCCTTGAAAGTATACATAAATCATATGTTCAAACAAGACCGGAAAAAAATAACAAACGCAATATAATACTGTACATAATAAAAATAAATAAAAATAAATATATATAATAAATAATCATATACCTATACATTATAAAATCAGGAAAAGTTCTTCGTATATTCTCTAATTATCTTAGTTATATATCGACCTGTAAATTATAAAATACTATAGATAAAAACTGGACAAAACTCACCTAGTATTTCTGTCATCAGCAGCATGCACGGCTACGTTGTCACTGTATATTATTTCATCATTCGAATCTTCGTTCCAAGATAATTCACTACAATCACTGACACATAACATTTCATTCACTACTTCACTTAGTTTCTCAATAGCAATACGATCTCTCCTATTTGCAGACATATTGCAAAAAAAAATTAAATTTACAACTATGAAGTTTAACAAATAAACACTGAATTTATATTCACTTATATTTTACCGTAATAAATGCCTACAACTATAGTCTACTATTCTATAAATAATAACTAAAATAAACTATACAATACACTAGGCCTATACATATTTACTTCACATAAACAAACAACAAATTTTACTGATGGTGGACCGAAAATTTAAACCACTAAAAATACCTAACTTCTTACAGTACAACAACGAGTGTAGGTCGTGGTGGAGCCGTTTGGACTTTCACCTGTTCACGAGGGAGACTCGTTAAAAGTCTCCAATGGGTTAATCCTCTCGACACCATACGTATGTGTGCACTCCTTGAACCCATAATTCTTTTGGTCTTCCATTTCTTCTGTTGTTTCAAAATTTAATATCATCTTAGATATCCTGTCATCTGACAACCTCTTTATGTGCCCAAACCATTTCAGTCTTCTTTCTTCAATAACTTGTAGAACATATTTTTGAACATCCATTACTTTAGTAGTCCAGCGCATAGAGTGTGAATTTTGAAATTCCTGCTGAATGTGACCTAGTTTGGAGGTTCTTCAGCCAGCTGGAGGAGGGAGCTGATATCAGCATCCAGGGTTCACAACTTAAAATGCAACAGTCTGGCAAGCTGATGAAGTGGGAGAATAACATTAATCATGATTTGACGAAGTAGATTATACAAGGGTTATTGGGAAATATTAACCTAGGATGTGGATGTATGGAGAGCTTATGTCTCTGCAGCCATGAATCTACAGGAGTTAGTTATTAACTATTATAATTATTAATAAAAACAAATGTTCTGTGATGTATTGCAGGGAACACTTGGGTTTGAAAAACATGTGGATGCCATAATGGACTGTGCCAGCTACATCACCACAGCGCTGAAACTGCGACCAGCCTTCAGACTTGTTCTTGAACCAGAATTTGTTAATGTTTGTTTCTGGTACATCCCACCGAGCTTACAAGGGCTGCAGAAAGAACCAGACTTCAATCAGAGATTACACAAGGTATTTATAATTCATACATTAATTATGGCAAATAACATTATGAGGTTTTCAATTAGAATTAATAAATGAGTCACTGGCTCTTCCAACTCTTTTGTATGGTAGCGAAGTATGGACGTTGAAACAGAAGGATTATATAGAGACTTAGATCTGCTGAAATGAGATACGAGGGCGGATCGGAAAGTAATGCACAATAATTTTTTTTAAAAAGTTTAATAGTAAAAAAAAAGGAAAAAAATCACAAATGAACTTACATCTTTTACCTACTTTTCGACATAGTCACCAACTTTCTCAACACATTTTTCCCATCGTGTTACCAGTTTCAATATGTCCTGTTTGTAGAAGTCCGTTTGGTTGCCGGATCGGAAAGTAACGCACAATAATTTTTTTTAAAAAGTTTAATAGTAAAAAAAAGGAAAAAAATCACAAATGAACTTACATCTTTTACCTACTCTTCGACATAGTCACCAACTTTCTCAACACATTTTTCCCATCGTGTTACCAGTTTCAATATGCCCTGTTCGTAGAAGTCCGTTTGGTTGGAGTGTAGCCATCTGCGCACTGCCGGCCGGAGCGTGGCGAATCACTAAGGTTCACGTGTCCTAATAGTTGGAAGAATGTGAACCACCTGGAGACATTGCTACGGTCCATACAATCATCCCCATACACGCCACGCATGTCCCTGTGAATTTCACTGGGTTTATGCCCTTTGGCCCACAAAAATCGAACAACACTTCTCTGTTGCTCACAGGTGGACGACTGTAGCATGCGCGCCATCTTTGTTGCATAGTTCAAGCTTCTCTCGCAAGAGGTGCACCTGAGAAAAAAATACCATCTGTAGTGAAAACTTCAAACTATATCTCTGTGAAATTTCAACATTCTAGCTGCAATACCAAGGCAGAAAAAAATTATTGTGCGTTACTTTCCGATCCGCCCTCGTACCTTCGGAGGACTGCAGGATACACACAACTAGATCACAAAAAAAAATGAAATCATCTTAGAAGAATTACACATGGAACCTTTAGAAAACAAAATTTCTGATTATAAGTCAAGATGGATGCAACATGTTCATCGAATGGAAGATCACAGGATACCCAAACAAATGTTAAGATATCAACCTGCAGGAAGAAGAAGACCAGGACGTCCACTCAAAAGACTTTTGGATGGTGTTTCTCTTGAGACCGAAACAGGTCAACAAAAGGCCTAAATTCGTGAATGTACTATGATGATGATTTGATAAAATGAGTCATAACATTGAAAAAAAGAAGCTAAACTTTTAAAACATTTGGCAAAACCTTTGTAATTGACAGTTTGGGAAAATATATATATTCAAAAGAAACAAATTTAGTTTCATGAATTTTTATTCACAGCGAGTGAGATTCAGTCTCAAAGTTCATCTAATGAACACCAGATATAGCAACTTTGAAGATGACCAAAACTCAACAGTCATAATGATTATATTATTTTTAGTCTGATTATCTTACCTCAATATTAATGTTGATTTGTTCTTGGACATGTTTCGAAACAATTCTGTTTTATCGTCAGCTTGTCCAGACTGGTTTGATTTATGTTGCATTATGTTGCACAACCTGGATGTCGATGTCAGCTCCATCCTATGGTTGGCCAAAGAACCTCCAAACAAGGTCACACTCCATCGATATTTCAAAATTCATATCTCTGTTTTTGTTCTTGTGAATATAGATTTTTTCCCAAATAGCTCTTTTGCATTTTCTAACTGTTTTAATTATTTAGTGTCCGAATTTTCAGGCCAAACATGACCAGCAACTGCAGATGTTTCTATTTCCCCATTTTTAATATTTCTTGTATGTTCTTTGGTTCTAATTTTTAGGTTTCTTTTTGTTTTTCCTATATATATATCTTTTCACAACCCATGCATTCAATTTGATATATTCCTGATTTTTTATTTTTAACAGTTTTTTCATTTTTGTTGGTTTTTATTAGTTTATTTAAACTGTAGTTATTTTTCGGTGCTAATTTAATATTAAAATTCAAATATCTTTGGAATTTATTGTGTACCTATGAAAAAATATAGGAAATTCACATATCACCCTTGGGTACACAATAAATTCCAAAAAGATATTTGAGAAGTTTAATATTTAAATTAGCACCGAAAAATAACTACAGTTTAAATAAACTAATAAAAACGAACAAAAATGAAAAAAAAAACTGATAAAAAATAAAAAGTCAGGAATATATCAAATTGAATGCATGGGTTGTGAAAAGATATATATAGGAAAAACAAAAAGAAACCTAAAAATTAGAACCAAAGAACACAAAAGAAATATTAAAAATGGGGAAATAGAAAAATCTGCAGTTGCTGCTCATGTTTGGTCTGAAAAACATAATATAAATTCAGACACTAAATTATTAAAACAGTTAGAAAGTACAAAAGAGCTGATTATTTGGGAAAAAATCTATATTCAGAAGAACAAAAACAGAGTTATGAATTTTAAAATACCGACAGAACATGACCTTGTTTGGAGGTTCTTTGGCCAACCACAGGAAGGAGTCTGACATCGACACCCAGGTTGTGCAACATATGCAACATAAATCAAAACCAGTCCGGACAAGCTGACGATTAAAAACAGAATTGTTTTGAAACATGTCCAAGAACAATTCAACAATAATATTGAGGTAAGATGATCAGACTAAAAATAATATAATTAAAATAACCTCAAAATATCACTTCCTAAAATTAAATATTAGTCATAAATTACAGCGAGGGAAATTATATGAAAAAAATTATACTAAAATATGAAATCATAATAACAAAATATGAAAAATATGAAAATTAGGACACATAATATTATGAAGGTACTATTTTTTTAACTTTTACGTTATTTTATATACATAGGCCCTGTATAATTTATGGGTGTACATACCAGCACCCAAATTAAACAAGAATACCTTTTTTAGCTCAAGAAATCAAGGAGTTTCACTGTATCTTCCATTTTAATTAAATTTTCATTACTTCTGACTCAATATAAAATATCATTTATATAATAAATTTGGGAATTTTTAACATTATGAGGTTTTATTGATCCTTATCAATACAATATCATGTTCGTGATTTGAAGCAATTTTAATGGCTCACATTGAGGTATATTGTGTGAGGAATCACGCTAACAGCCAGGAGGTCGTGGGTTTGAGTCTCAATTGGGTCAGGTTTTTAGCTGGACCAACCTTCTGGCGACATCATAGCCTAGAGTCTACTCAGCTCTTAATTTAAATGAGTACCAGATGCATGTTCTGGGGCAAAGGGGCCGTCACACAGGACTGTGAACCCAGTGGACATCCCTTGGCGATTGTCTAGAAATGTGGAAGTCTCAACATCCATCTACCCCAAGGGCCTCCCAAGCTTGTAGTTTTGACGCTTTATTTCAATAAATTAATACTGGGTTTATATAAAACGCGATCAATTAATTTATAATGATATTTAATTACAAAATCCAAACATAAATAAAAAACAAAAACATAGTAACCGTTGTAAACTTGCTCCATCGGATATACCACTGACAAAATTTGGAGTAGGTACAGTTTGGATGACTTCTATTTACCTTGCATAAAGATAATGAATTCCAGTATATATAAATGTCACAATAACATTAAATTGGATGAATCAGAACACACGCAGACCAAGTCCTAACTAACACTGGCACGATCGAACCCGCAGGTTCATGACTGCATGGGCATAAGCTCTCCATACATCCCATATCCTGGTCCAATGTTTTCCAATCATCCCCTCTATAATCTAATTCCCTCAAATCCAAAAAAACTTTTTCCAAAGGCTTCTCTACTTGTTTTAAAAGTTTAGCTTCTCTTCCAATTTTATGATGTTCTGATAAACTATGTGCAGCAATTGCAGATTTTTCAATTTCACAATTTTTAATATTTCTGAAATGTTCTTTTGTCCGAATTTCTAAATTCCTTTTTGTTTTTCCTATATAAACTTTATTGCAATCTTCACAACTTATTTGATAAATTCCAGATTTCTTACTGTCTGGGACATTGACTTTTTATACGCTTTATATTAACTTGACCTGTATCTATCTATGTAACTGAATTTTTTAATGCGATTTTCGCCCACTTAAAATCATTGGATTGACTTGAAACTTTGTATACTTGTAAAAGGCCCGTGATAATACAATAATTTCATATTTTGTTTCTAAAATCATGGCCAGAATCATCAGAAAATCAAAAAAAGTGTCTTTGTAGCTATGTAACGGAATTTTTGAACACGATTTTCACCCACTTAGAAACATTGGATGGACTTGAAACTTTGTGTACTTGTAGAGGACCCGTGACAATACAATAATTTCATATTTTGTTCTAAATTCCTGGCCAGAATCATCAGAAAATCAAAAAAATTAAAATGGTATAATAAATTTTGCGAACTTGTCGACTTTTTAGTCAATCGTTGTAACAGCTCAGATGTTTAGACCGGTGAACTCTAATGGTATATAATTTCAGTAATCCATAGGTCACTGGTTCAAATCCGGCTGGGAGGTTTTTTTTTAGAAGGTATTACTTTTAGCTCATAATACAATAGTAGCCTATCGAATTTAAAGATATTTACATTTTTATCTTATTCTGTAAAATATTAAAACAAAAAAATAAAAATAAATAATAGTTTAAAAAACTAAAAAACACGCTTTATTAGAAAACGAACTAAAAAATTTAAAAATAATTTTAATTTCCAACACGCTTGGGATAAATAATTTTACCATCAAAAAACGTGGGGTGCTTTTTATGATTTTTACATTTTCTTCTTAGAGACTTTACTTTTACCAATACCTGTTTATTATCAAATATATTAATTGGTAAACAGCACCCCATGCTTTTGATGGTAAAATTATTTATCCCAAGCATGTTGGAAATGAAAATAATTTTTCAGTTTTTTAGTTCGGTTTTCTAATAAAGCGTTTGTTTTTTTTAGTTTTTTTAAAACTATTATTTATTTTGACGATTTTATTATTGATTTAACACTTCTCATTGAAGAGTAAACGTACATAAGAGAAAAATTTGCGTCTAGATCGTAACTCGCCTCGGTTTAGCTCAGTGGTAGAGCACTTGGCCGGAAAGCCAAGGGTCCCGGGTTCGAGTCCCGGTCTAGGCGAAAATTTTCTCTTCAAATATAATTTATCCTTCAATGAGAAGTGTTAAATCAATAATAAAATCGTCAAAGAAGCCCTACTGGCTATAAAAGTAGTGTTAAATTCCCAATAATGTCTCTTAACTAAGAAGCCGCCATTTGACAAAGATAGAAGCTATGGTTTCAAGCATTGGCGCGAGGGGAATTACAACGTACATAAGAGAAAAATTTGCGTCTAGATCGTAACTCGCTTCGGTAGCTCCGTTGGTAGAGCACTTGCCCGGAAAGCCAAGGATCCCGGGTTTGAGTCCCGGTCTAGGCGAAAATTTTTCTCTTCAAATATTATTATTTATTTTGTTTATTTTTTTTATTTCACTCACCTCATACTTCATAATTCATAGCAGACCCTGGGTTTCTTCACATCTTTTGTGACATTCTCAATGCTGTGTCATGTTCACAACTGAAGTCCAAACGGCTTTCTATCCTGCTAGACTGACCTCTGCGCCATCTGGTGGCCGACCGAAGAATTTCAAATTCAGTCCTCCTCCTCTATAACGGGTATTTCAAAATTCATTAGTTGTATTTTCATTCTTGCATATGTAAATTTTTTCCAAATTGTGAGGTCCTGGGTTTTTCCAATTGTTTAAGTAATTTTGTTTTGGTTTCTATTCTATGTTTTTCTGACCAGGCATGTGCAGCTATTGCAGATTTTTCAGTTTCTCCATTTTTAACATTTCTGAGGTGTTCTTTTAATCTTGTATTTAGATTCCTTTTTGTTTTTCCTATGTATATCTTTTCACAATCTTTATTTATTGGTACTTAGAAGATTTAATATAATCAAAATAACTAACTCATAATAAACTTCTCGGACATGTTTCAAAACAATTCTGTTTCATTATCAGCTTGTCCAGGGTCTCAGTCCTTATTCATGCTTACCTCACAGTGTTGATTTCCGAAAAGCCAAATGAGACTTACAGTTTATGCAGATGAATTAGATTTTGTGTATTTGAACAAACAGGTGGCTCCACAACTGAAAATAACTGATGAATAACTAAGGAAATCAGGATGATCACTTATCAGCGTGTTTAGAAATCAACCCAACTTCTCTTCTTCCGCTTCGTTCTTCAAAACTCCGGTGCAACTCACCAAGATATGGATATTTTATCTGGATGAAATTGGAAACTCTGGGAACGCATCTATAACTAAAGGGTGTGTTTTTATGATTTTAAATTAATTATATGAGCTGTTTATGTTCTAATATCTCGTAAATGACACAAAAGTAATAAAATAAAATATAAAACTATTCTTCTAGTTATATTAGATAGATACAAAACAGCACTTTACTTTAAGGGAGGAGAAAGATTATGGAGTTTTTTGAGATTAAAGTTATTAGGACTACTTAACTCATTCCCGAACTTGTTATAAGATTCATGATGTTTTCCGTTGAGGTTATTATTCAAAAGTAAAATATAAAATTAAGTGAACAACAGTTTTGAATCCTGCCGATGATGGGACAAGTCCCGAAAGAGCTACAGTTAAATAACTAATTAAGTTGTGGAGACGGACCTTTCAGGTGAATATTCCATAATTTTATATTTTAATTTTTAACTCATGCCCCAATGTATATTGGAAAAATAAAAATAAATTTGAAAACAAGGGTGAAAGAACATCTTAGAAATGTCAAAAATGGAGAAGTGGAAAAGTCAGCAGTAGCTGCTCATGACTTGGTCCGAAAAACGTCTAATTGAATCAAAAGCTAGTTTAATTAAATAAATAGATAAACGAAAGGAACTCACGGTTTGGGAAAATATCCACATTCAGAAAAACAAACAAAACTTATGAACAATTTTATTATTAATTTAATACTTTTACAATGTATATAAGAGAAAAATTTGCGTCTAGATCGCAACTCGCCTCGGTAGCTCAGTTGGTAGAGCACTTGGCCCAGAAAGCCAAGGGTCCCAGGTTTGAGTCTCGGTCTAGGCGAAAATTTTTCTCTTCAAAATATGGTTGGTATCTAATGTCAAGCACTTGATAATGAAATCATTCGCTCTCTTGCACTCCAATATTTAGTAGAAAACATGTTTTGTTTTGGAGTACAATAAACTAGTTGTAACCGTTTAGTAGTAGGCACCACATGTGGTGGTTACGTCACCCATAGAGAGAAAGTAAGCATAGGAAGGAAGGAGAAATGAAACCCTAGGCCTCGAATACTCTAATACCATCAGGGTCGAAAGAAACAAGAGGTCAGTCAAGGGAGACTGGAGTAGAAAAGTTGAAAGAGGGAATTGATATGGGAAGGAGAAGTAATACCAATTCGGTCAAGAAAAGAAAAACTCACCAAGCTGGACCAGTGCTTGTTGGGGAGTAGCCCTTCCCTTTCGTTCATCATGCATAAGCATGATTACTAACAGCTGCACCACGAGAAGGTGAGGGATTTGGACACTAGGTTACTGTCCAGGTCGGTTCCTTTAAGCCTTCGGTGGAAGGAATTAAAGGGTCTCCTCTCTGTTAAAGACAGTAGCCTTTCCGCAGCCCTCTTCAAAATATAAAACTTATGAACTTCGAAATTCCCGTGAATTTTGACCTGATCCAGAGGTTTATCGGTCCACCAACAGAGAGATGAAGAAGAAGTGGTTTTTCCGATCGATGTAACATCAGTCGGCAAGATGGTACTGATGATGCATTTGCCATGAATCCGAAATCGTTGCATTGTAACAAACATCAGGACTCAAAAACTGTCAAATCTCAGTCATGCCGTATTATATGTGTTTTTATGCATTTCCAGTCATACTTACATTCCTAAACATTTTTCTGAATCTATATTATCTATCTATTTCATGCTTGCTTTCCTTTCAACATTAGTTTCAGCGTTATTTTTGGCAAATTTCCTCTCTCATTTAATTTATATTAATTTAGGTAAAATTACACCATCACAAAATGCGGACATGGGTTCCAATGGAATAAAATTTTCCAGAGATCAAATAGTCCCCCATTTGATTCTCTGAGCGGGGACTACTTCAGGGAACCCATGCCAAAGGCACAAACACAGGGACGTGTTCCTAGGAATGCGGAATTTTAGGACTTTATACAAACAGTGAACTACATGGTCTTTATAGGAAGCCAGATATAATAACAGTTAAGTCTCGTAGACTGCGATGGGCAGGACATGTGGCACGAATGGGGAATGAAAGACGTGCATAGATGCTTTTTTGTAGGAAAACCAGAGGGAAAATGCCCAGTTGGTAGACCAAGAATGAGGTGGGAGAATAGCATTAACTATGATTTGAGGGAAGTAGATTATACAGGGAATGATTGGAAAACATTAGCTCAGGATAGGGATGTATGGAGAGCCTTATGTCCACGCGGCCATGAAACCTACGTGTTCGGATAGTGCCAGTGAGTTTAGTTAGGTAAAATTATATAAATCTTCTTCTTCACGGTTTAGGCTCTTATCTACTAGCCTGTTCTGGCTCCAAATTGCTGCTCTTTCCATCTTTTCCTTGGTCTTCCCAAACTTCTTCTTCCTCGTGGTGAAAAAAATTTACATAAATGAAAAATTATATTTTGTAGAAGTGGAAGAAAATGAGGAGATACACACACACATATGAAAAACCAGCAGAGACTTGTTTTGTCCAAGTTGCCGGAAATTTGCAACTTTGATGATCTATGATTGCAAGTCTATTTCACGTTTTATGTTTGAATTAACATATTAAGAGCTTATATTTGAAGAGAAAAATTTTCGCCTAGACCGGGACTCGAACCCGGGACCCTTGGCTTTCCGAGCCAAGTGCTCTACCAACTGAACTACCGAGGCGAGTTACGATCTAGACGCAAATTTTTCTCTTATGTACGTTGTAATTCCCTCGCGCCAAATGCTTGAAACCATAGCTTCGTATCTTTGGAAATGGCGGCTTCTTAGTTAAGAAGACCATTTATTGGGAATTTAAATTTAACACTACTTTATAAGCCAGTAGGGCTTCTATTGACGATTTTTAGTATTAAATTTAACACTTCTCATAGAAGGATAAATTATATTTGAAGAGAAAAATTTGCGCCCTAGACAGGGAACTCGAACCCGGGACCCTTGGCTTTCCGGGCCAAGTGCTCTACCAACTGAGCTACCGAGGCGAGTTACGATCTAGACACAAAATTTTTCTCTTATGTAACGTTGTAATTCCCTCGCGGCCAAATGCGTTGAAAAATTGATGAAACATAGCTATATCTTGCAAAATGCGGCTTCTTAGTTAAGAAAACATTTTTGGGAATTTACCACTACTTATAGCCAGTAAGGCTTCTATTTGACGAATGTTATTATTAATTAAACACTTCTCATAGAAGGATAAATTATATTTGAAGAGAAAAAAATTTTAGCCTAGACCGGGAACTAGAACCGTGCGACCCTTGGCTTTCCGGGCCAAGTTGCTCTACCAATGATTGTGGTACCGAGGCGAAGTTACGATCTAGACGCCCAATTTTTCTCTTATGTACTGTTGTAATTCCCTCGCGCCAAATGCTTGAAACCATAGCATTCTATCTTGCCAAAAAAATCGCATAGAGAGCCCTAATGGCTATAAAGTAGTGTTAAATTCCCAATAAAATGTCTTCTTAACTAAGAAGCCGCCATTTGCCAAAGATAGAAGCTATGGTTGTCAAAGCATTTGGCGCGAGGGAAATAATTACACAACGTACATAAGAGAAAAATTTGCGTCTAGAATCGTTTAACTTGCCTCGGTTTAGCTCCGTTGGTAGAGCAATTGAGCCCTGAAAGCCAAGGGTCCCGGGTTCGAGTCCCGGTCTAGGCGAAAAAATTTCTCTTCAAAGATAATTTCTCCTTCTATGAGAAGTGTTAAATTAATAATAAAAAATCGTCATATTAAGAGACTTATTTAGATTAAAAACAAACATTTTTGTCAATCTTAATAAGAAAGGAAACAGTTATTTTAAAAACTGATAATTGAGCAAAACCTGACAGCACACAATAAAGATTGCCCTGCATTTATGTTGTGGTTGTTTTTGTAAAGGGCTGGGAGCGTGGTTTACACACATTTAGTCCTCTTGATTCCCAATACAAGTACTGGAAATGTCTTTCACGTCCTTGTTATCGGGGTTCAAGTCGCCTGAAAATTTAGCAAATGTTCCTTGCATTAGGAGAAACATTTTCTCCACACAAAGGAGAATCCCATAGTTATAGGGACAATCCACATTCTATGAACGTGGTCATCCAGACAGTCATGAGCCGTTTCCAATCTGAAAAGAGCTACTGCTGTTCTTCTAGGGAGGTGTTTTAATTGTTTTCAGCATATTTTGCTATGTCTTCATATTTCTTATTTTGAAGATCTTTTATAATTCTGTTATATTCGTTTGAGATGTCCTGCATTTATGTGTGTGGTTATGTATGACATCCCTAGTGGTAGCCTACAATTCCTTTAAAACGTTTGTGTTACATGAAGAATTGTAGATACAGGAATGAAGATTTGGGGTCAAGAACTAGTTCAAGATAAATATTGAAATAAAGATTGATTAAGAGGTAAGTAAAATGATATCATATGTGGGAGAAAATGGTGGACAAAACAGCAGTATTGTTTTTTTTTATTTGAATTATAAATTTGTTGACGTAACAGTGCCAAAGCAACTAAAGCAAAAATAAATGATTGTTGTCGTAGGCTATCTTCTTCCAAGCTAAGTTCCAGTTGTAAGGTAAATAAAGCAGATGGATGACTGCATTTTCAATGGTCGAATCAACGATTTTAACTTTAAGTGTGTAAGAAACTGTAGTTCCCTGTCAAACAATTGAAATAGAAAAAAAAAAAAATAACACAACAGATACAGATTACTGTTTTAAAAGATTGACAATACCTAGGAACAATAATCACAAATAGGAATGAGATGCGCAAAGAAATTAAACATAGGCTCAATTCTGGAATGCATGCTATTATGCATTGCAGAGACTCTTGATGTCCCAACTCCTTTCAAAAAACGTTAAACTAAAAATATATAAAAAACTGTTATTTTACCAGTTATATTATATGGGTGCGAAACATGGACTCTTACTTTAAGGCAGGAAAGGAGATTACAAGTATTTGAGAATAAAGTTCTTAGGAAAATTTTTATACCAAAGAGAGATGAACAGACAGGTGAATGGAGAAGACTGCATAACAGTGAATTACATGGTCTTTATAGGAAGCCAGATATAATGAGAACAGTCAAGTCTCGTAGACTGCGATGGGCAGGACATGTGCACGAATGGGGAATGAAAGACGTGCATGGAAGATTCTTGTAGGAAAACCAGAGGGAAAACGCCCAGTTGGTAGACCAAGAATGAGGTGGGAGAATAACATTAACTATGATTTGAGGGAAGTAGATTATACAGGGGATGATTGGAAAACATTGGCTCAGGATAGGGATATATGGAGAGCTTATGTCGGCGCGGCCATGAACCTACGGGTTCGATAGTGCCAGTGAGTTAAGTTAAGTTATTACTGTTTTAAAATACAATAGGAAGTAAACATTAAGAGGTTTATATTTGAAGAGAAAATGTTTCGCCTAGACCGAGACTCGAACCCGGGACCTTGGCTTTCCAGGCCAGTGCTCTACCAACTGAGCAACTGAGGCGACTTGCGATCTAGACACAATTTTTTTTCTTATATACGTTGTAATTCCCTCGCGCCAAATGCTTGAAACCTTTGCTTCTATCTTTGCAAATGGCAGCTTCTTAGTTAAGAAGACATTTATTGGGAATTTAACACGACTTTATAAAGTCAGTAGGGTTTCTATTGACGATTTTATTATTAATTTAAAGGATAAATTATATTTGAATATAATAAAATTAGTTAAGTCTTGTGGAAGGGAAGAGATTACAAGTATTTGAGAATAAAGTTCTTAAGAAAATTTTTGGGCCAAAAAGAATGAACAAACAGGTGAATGGAGAAAACTACATAATAGTGAACTACATAATATGTATAGGAAGCTAGATATAATAACAGTTAAGTCTCGTAGACTGCAGTGGGCAGGACATGTGGCACATATGGGGGATGAAAGAGGTGCATGGAAGCTTCTCGTAGGAAAACCAGAAGGAAAACACCCAGTTGGTAGACCAAGAATGAGATGGGAGAATAACATTATCCATGATTTGAGGAAGTAGATTATACAAGGGATGATTAGAAAAAAATAGCTCAGGATAGGGATGTATGGAGAGCTTATATCCGTGCTGCCATGAACGTACAGGTTCAATAGAGCCAGTGCGTTAGTTAAGTCTCGTAGAGTGCGATGGATAGGTTATGTGGCACGAATGGGGAATGAAATAAGCACATGGAAGCTTCTTGTAGGAAAACCAGAAGGAAAACACCCCAGTAGTAGACCAAGGATGAGATGAGAGAATAACATTAACTAAAATTTGAGGGAAGTATATTATATACAGGGCGTGATTGGAAAACATTAGCTCGGGATTGGGATGTATGGAGTGCTTATGTATGATGGCCAGGAGCTTATGGATTCGATAATGCCATTAGTTAGTTATAGGGTATTTGTTCTTACTCTACCGCTCAAGGTCATGTACTTCTCATCCCCACGACTATTTGGAGGGGGTTGTTTCTTTCTGTAGCCGTTCTCTATGACAATTGACACCAACATACTTCCTATCGCTGTTGCCGATGCAAAACCCATTCCATTCTACAAGTTATTAGAATAGTCATATTAGCTCAGAGCTGGTTTGACAGTTGAATGAAAGCCGGCATCGTTATAAAAATTATCTCTTTCTCAGTCTCCTCAATTCATGACCTTAAATGGTAAAGTAAAACCAGATCCCAGCATATAGTACCTTATTTCATATAGGAATAAATAAGGAAATTGTGATGATGATAAACAGTTTGCTGGGTGATCTATGATGTCAAGAAGAAGGCGGAGAAGGAATCAAAATTACATAAATTATAGGAAACTCGGCTATTTCATGATACTAAGGTTTTATACTGTTATACCTTAATATTATGAAAATTTCTGGTTAGAGTCTTAGGGAATATTAAAGTTAAGGATTTATGGATGAAATTATTATGACACGGGCTTAACTTGAATAATCATGGGCTTAACTGGATTAATTTTGTATATTTTATTAAATGATTGACATATTAAATATTGAATCACCCTGTAGCTTCTAATGAACAAAGCACATTTAGAAACATGTTATTTTGGTACAAATAATATCCAAGGTTTCCCAGAAATAATATGTTTATCATGCGACAAGAGACAGGATTTTTTAAAAATTAAGTAATAACTTAATAGAATGTTTTAGAAGCTATCAGGAAATTTTAGCTATGCCACACCTAAGGAGAATACGATATAAAACTGACCGCAGATGGAGTCAGAAAGAATGAGGTCTCTGGGTCTGCCCAGGGCACATGTCAGCCATTCTGCTGGGCAGTTTATGTAACTAGAGTTTTCTTTTATCTTCAGTATTTTCAGGAATGTCTTAGTGAAATGTTCATCTAACTAATTATAAAAAAACTTAAGCTCGAAAAAATTAACACTCTAAAGATGATATAGTCTTAATTATATTGGAAGATCTGAGATTTATCTCTCTCTTCCTTAATTAAATAAAAAAGAGTAATTGTTGCATTGAAATTCACTAATATTGACAGGTTCCATTTTATGTGTTTTTTTGCATATTTTATGAAATATGTTAATATCAATTGGTGAATCAGAACAAAATTTAATTTTGGAGATTGGAGAAGCAATTAAATCTTGTAGTGAGATCACATATTTAGGAATTAAAATAAATAAAAATGGAAGTTATGAAGAGGAAATAAGAAATAGAAATAATAAAGGAAAATTTGCAATTTCTTGCCTCAATGGAATGTTGTAGGTTAAAATATAAGTAATAAAAATAAAATTAATATATATCATACAATTGTTAAAAGCATCATTACTTAGCTACTGGAGCAGAACTTTGGCCAAAAACAAATTAGTATCTTTTGGCAACGGAAATGGAACTCAGTTATAAGGGAGAAAATGAAGATTGAAGACACTATTTTAGATTATATTAAAACTGCAATTAAGATGGTACAGACATGTCCAGTGAACGGGAGAGGATCGGCTACCAAAATGTATTTTGGATTGGAAACCTGAGGGAAGTGGAGACAGAGGAAGACCTAAAACCTCCTGGAGTCTGGAAATATATTTATACATGAAGGAGAAACATGTTTTTTGCTTCTCCTATAAAATTTGCTTTCTATAACTTACTACCTTTTCCATGTCAATGCCTCAATTATATATCTATTTTTACTGGAGGTTTGAAGAAATCTGGTAATGTTGTGTTAATATTAGAGCAAATTCCTGACAAAGTTTTTAATCACAAAGATTGAAGACACTGTTTTAGATTATATTAAAACTCAGCAATTAAGATGGTATGGACATGTCCAGTGAACGGGAGAGGATCGGCTACCAAAATGTATTTTGGAATGGAAACCTGAAGGAAGACGAGACAGAGGAAGACCTAAAACCTCCTGGAGTCAGGGAATATATTTTATACATGAAGGAGAATGTGTGTTTTTTTTTTGCTTCTCCTATAAAATTTGCTTTTTATGACTTACTAACTTTCCCATGTCAATGCCTCAATTATATATCTATTTTTACTGGAGGTTTGTGGTAATTTCGTGATAATATTAGAACAAATTCCTGACAAACTTTTAATAATCACTCTCCATGTTACATCGAATGCATTTGAGATCCCATTTATAAACAGTCAACCCTTGACACTTTCATGGAACCACAGATCACATTTTCGACATTGTGTCCATTTACCTTTAGTGTCAAAGAATATCTACTAAAAATGTTCTTCAACACAGACAAGTAATAAATATAACAACTGTTAAACTGAAAACACTTTCTCTATAAGTTAACATAAAATACACACAAGGAACGCTGTTATCACACATATGAAAACACAGCAAGAAAATAGACTTTCTATCACCTAGGAGGCAGAAAATAATTTGTTTTTCTTGCCAGTACAACTTCATTTAACATTTTCCAATACTGTTATTTTAATACAGTTCCAACAATGAATCATATTATAATATTATAATGATATTGTGAAAAGAAAAAGTAATGTCTGAACCAGGAATCGAACCGTAGACCTCTAGTTCTACGTACTAGTGTACAGCCCATTACACCATTCTAGACTTGGCACAAGCATTAATACAATTCTTTCCACATTTACAAATCTATAATTCTGGTTTCGTCCGCTGCCAGGTAGGTGTCACTACCATCGCCAACGGCCGGCTTCGTTTAGAAGTATCTATATTTGAGAATTTTACACCACCACTTTTATAAATGATGTTTACTGCTTATAAAAGTGGTGGTGTAAATTCTCAAATATAGATACTTCTAACGAAGCCGGCCGTTGGCGATGGTAGTGACACCTACCTGGCAGCGGACGAAACGAGAATTATAGATTTGTATATGTGGAAAGAATTGTTAATGTTTGTGCCAAGTCTAGAATGGTGTAGTGGGCTGCACACTAGTCTGGAGAACTAGAGGTCCATGGTTCGATTCCTGGTTCAGACATTAATGTTTCTTTTCACAACATAATTTTAATAACAGCGAAAGAAAAAAAAATTAATAAAATTATCCGTGTCACTAAATTAGCAGAGTTTGTCTTATTTTATACTGATGTTTTGTATTACTGTTTATCCTTTGTATATGTGATATTGAAAAATGCTGGAAATATTTTAGAACTTGTGTTTAATAAGTTATCAATTATCATCAGAAATGTAGACAGCGTCGTAGCAAGAATATCCGCATGTGGTGGGGCAGCACTTCTTGCCGATTGGACATGCGTAGTCGTGCGTACACAGATTACCGCAGAGCGATGGAGGATCTATAGGTCTATCCACCTCTTCTGTCATATGAGCTGGCAGCAGACGGATGTGCGGGCACAGACCTGGTCGTGGACCTGTTTAAAAACAATTATTAACATTTTTAATTAAATGTAACATTGTGAAGAAAGAATTCAAAATTACAATATATATATATATGTTTGTACATAAGAATTAAATGAATCGTGAATTCTTCTTACCTCATACTTCTATGTTTTTTTAAACGCAGCACTGCAATATCAGCGACCATTGTCACCATCTCAACTGTTTCACAACTGTCAATTTTTTCTTTTGGCGGTAACTGTCTAAACTACCATCTGGTGTTCTTTTGAAGGAATTATTTTCTAATGGCAGTTTGGATAGTTACCGGCAAAAGAAAAAATTGACAGTTGTAAAATAAAGCAGGATTTTAATATCATAATAAGTATGGAAGGTAAAGTTAATAATTTTATATTTTAAAATTCTTTTAATAATTAAATATAACTTAAATAAACAAAAACATCTAAATAATTCATTGTTGTTCATTGTTGAATAAAAATGTCTCAGTAAACAAGTAAAGAAATTGTATTACATAACAGTCTTTCTAAAGAATGCTTTTAAAATTGTTTTAAGTCATTGTTGTCAGAATTATAAAGCTTTCTGTTATAACTGTAATAAGAACATCTGCTTAACTTAATATTTTTAAATAAAAGTATACTAAACTCTGATTGGAAGTTGAAACAATTAACTTTTTGATTTAACAAATCAAATTTAAACCTGGTATTTAATGGACCATTAACCAATAGAATTTAAATATAAAATCATGTGATGCAATAATGTTCTTTAAATTATAAAAGAATTACCTAGTCATTCTGCATATAACTTTCAACAAGGATAGAAGCGAGAAGAGTTCTCCTGATAAAATGTAATATTTAATATAAAAACAATTGATTCAAGGAAAGGAAAATAATTTTATTTTAATTGACAGTGAAGAATAATACCACTTAAATTTACACATTCAGTACCGTAAACCAGTTAAGGCGTTTAAGGAGACTATCGTGTATGCGGCCTTCGGTCAGTTAACTCGTTTTAGAGCAGGCGCAAAAAAACTCGGCGCCTAAATATTGTGTTGGCTTAGTATGTCTTGGAGATCATAGATGGCATGTAAATGTATATTTTCTATTCTCGTTTGACACGTTTAACCTTGGTGAATCCCCTTTTATTAAAAAAAAACACATGAAATTCGTTCACCCAAACTTGACTCAAGGCTCCAATGCAGTCGTACATCTTTCTCGTTATCACGCTGTTGTTTGTGCGTGAGTGAAACCACGGCAAAAGAAAAATATCTCACTGACGAAGAATTAGTGAATATTTTGTATAATGATGATTCAGATGATGAACTGATTCCTGAATTAGAAGATTCACAAAGTGAAAGTGAAGATGAACTTCCACTTCCTGAAATTGATACGCCGATACCATGTGATGTCAATCACCCAAGTTATTTCACCATCAAATCCTATTAGGATATCTCCTTCAGGTATGTAAAAAATTTGAATTTTCCAGGACTAATAGTTTGTGAATAATGGTCCATTTTCTGAAGTGCCACGAAAAGGGTAGCTGGGGTATTTTAAATGGCTGGCCTGTGGGTTTAAATGTCCTGTTCAGTGCCTGGTACTGAATGTGTAATCTGCTGGGAACTTTACAAAGTGAATAAATGTGAATTTATTTCTACAAGAAACATTTTTATGATCGTGAAGTGTTTTCCTATCCAGTCTACGAACTTCCGACCCTGAGAACAGAATCCAGCTCTATCGAAAATTAAACCCAGCCTGAACCAGTAATTCTTTTTGGGACACCAATCCTTCAAAATGTTACTACAACATCGGGCATGAAGAGAGTTAGCTGCTTCAAAACATCGCCACAACTTGGGAAAAGAATTACTTCTTCAAAAAACAGTTGAGGATGGTGACAATGGTCGCTGATACTGCAGTGCTGTGTTTAAAAAAAACATAGAAGTATGAGGTAAGAAGAATTCACGATTCATTTAATTCTTATGAACTAACCTCATAATGTTAAAAAATTCCCAAATGTATGATATAAATGTTACTACATGCTTACTGAATGAATAATAAAACACCTCCAAACTAGCTAATGCCCCTGACACTTTCGAACCAAGGCTGCAAGGACGTAGCATTCTTTACATCCCTATCCTGAATTAATGTTTTCTAATATTCTTTATATAATTTACCTCCCTCCAATTATGGTTAATGTCGTCAAAAACTTTTCCATAATTTTTCGAGGTTAGGCCTATTATTGCTTCCCTCGTTTCCGCGACATTATCATAATAAATAATAATAATAATAATAATAATTAATATTATTATTATTTTAAAATTCAATTAACTCTATAATTCCCCTTGTGGTATAATATCGAGAATTTATCGCATTATTTCCACAATCGGCCTCGGTGGACTAGTGGTTATGCTCCTTGCTTCTGGTCCCGAGGGTCGCGGGTTCAAATCCGGCCGGGGTCGATGGACTTTTTTAGGATGGAAAAATCCAAGGAGCAAGTCCTCCGGAGGGACTTTAAGCCGTGGGTCTCGAGTCTGAAGATTTTCAGGCTTGTAAAAAATCCTTAAGCCTGAATGAAAAGGCCTCTAAGCAAAATTTACCGAATTTTCCCGTCCTAGTACTACCTTGGTTTCCTAGATGTCAGTATGAGGCGGAACGCTGACCAGTCAAAATAACATCTATACGAAAACAAGTGTAACTAAATTAGTATGGGGGAGAGCACCTAAATCTCTGTTAAGGGAAACATGGGTTTACAAGAAGAAGGAGAAGATTTCCACAATAAATTAATATTTACCGCGATGCTTGATTTACAGTTATATAAAAATGTTAGGAATGTATTTGATTTCGCTACAACTAGGCCTACATGTTGTGTAACTTTTAAGCTGAAACTAGAGTAAATTTAGGTTTTAACCGTTAAGGTTTAAGTTAATTTTAGGTTACTAAAACATTTTCCTTTGGACACTTACTTTAAGAGAGGAAAGGAGATTACGAGTATTTGAGAATAAAGTTCTTAGGAAAATTTTTGGACCAAAGAGAGATGAACAGACAGGTGAATGGAGAAGACTACAAAACAATGAACTACATGGTCTTTATAGGAAGCCAGATATAATAAGAACAGTTAAGTCCCGTAGACTGGATGGGCAGGACATGTTGCACGTATGGGGAATGAAAGACGTGCATGGAAACTTCTTGTAGGAAAGCCAGAAGGAAAACGCCCAGTTGGTAGACCAAGAATGAGGTGGGAGAACAACATTAACTATGATTTGAGGGAAGTAGATTATACAGGGAATGATTGGAAAACATTAGCTCAGGATAGGGATGTATGGAGAGCTTATGTCCGTGCGGCCATGAACCTACGGGTTCGATAGTGCCAGGGAGTAAGTGAGTGAGTAAAACATTTTCCTTGGAATTACATTTGATGAACGTCTACTGTATGTATATTTAAAAGTCAGTGGTTCGCCCAACTCAGATCGTTGTGGAATGAGTTCCCGAGTGGAAAAAGTTTGGGAACCGCTGGTCTACATAATCCCATTAATTTTTTTCGCGATTTTAATATTTCTCATTATTAATTGTGCTCATCATTTCATTTTGTGGGATGGACATATGCCACTATAACGCAGTATAATTAAAATTTGCCCCTTTTTGATTTGTTTAGCAAAATGAGCAATTTACGCCCCCCCCCGTATTAAATCAGTTACATGACAAATCATACTTCTGGGTAATATCAGCACCATACTCATCTGGTCTGTGTGCTCATTTCTCACATGGTGCCATCTATCGACCATATATATATATATAAAACAGTTTTTAAAAACTAAAAGAACACGCTTTATTAGAAACTAAAAAATGAAAAATATTTTAATTTCCAATACGCTTGGGATAAAATAAAGTGGTCACGAAAAAAAATCATCTACAACACATATAGAATAAAATTAGAGTTATCAAGAAAAATAAAATAATTTTATCGTCAAAAGCGTGGGGTGCTTTTATGATTTTTACATTTTCTTCTTAGAGAGCTTACTTTTTACCAATATCTGTTTATTATCAAATATATTAATTGATATAGAGCCCCCTACGCTTTTGATGGTAAAATTATTTTCTTTTTGTTGATAACTAATTTTATTCTATATGTGTTGGAGATGATTTTTTTGTTGACCACTTATTTTATCCCAAGCGTATTGGAAATTAAAATTATTTTTCATTTTTTAGTTTTCTAATAAAGCGTGTTCTTTTAGTTTTTTAAAACTATTATTTATTTTTTAGTTTTAATATTTTACAGAATAAGATAAAAGTATAAAATATCTTTAAATTCAATACTATTGTAGTATGAGCTAAAAGTAATACTCTTCTTTAAAAAAAAACCCTCCCTGCCGGATTTTGAACCAGCGACGTATGGATTACTGAAATTATATACCACTAAGAGTTCACTGCTCTACCAACTGAGCTCTTACAACGATTGATTAAAAAGTCGACAAGTCCGCAACCTATTATACCAGTTTTCATTTTTTTGATTTTCGGATGATTCTGGCCAGGATTTTAGAAACAAAATATGAAATGATTGTATTGTCACGGGTCCTCTACACGTATACAAAGTTTCAAGTCGATCCAATGTTTCTAAGTGGGTGAAAATCGCGCTGAAAGATTCCGTTACATTGATACAAAAACACTTTTTTTGATTTTCTGATGATTATGGCCAGGATTTTAGAAAATAAATATGAAATTATTGTATTGTCACAGGTCCTCTACAAGTATACAAAGTTTCAAGTCGATCCAATGATTTTAAGTGGGTGAAAATCGCGTTGAAAAATTCCGTTACATAGATAGATAGATAGATACAGGTCAAGCTAATATAAAGCGTCTAATAATATATATGCATTATGCGTATTTAAATACAAGCATTTATCATCAGTTTTATCACATTGCACTTATTTCATAACCGATATTAACATTTTGATAGCTTTTACATGACATTAAAATTGAAGTAAAATACGAAAATGGATGCTCAACTTTCCGCAAATTAATATATCTCGAAACAAGAAAAAAATATTTTCAATGATGCGCAATATAATAATAAAATAGATTCACATTAGATGCAATTTTACTACTGGCCGATAGCGAGGAAATACTAAAGACCAACACGCACACACTATTGAGTAACACTAAGAAAATTAGGACTGGAAGTAAATATCAATAAAACTAAATATATGGTCACACGTAGAAACTCAGTATATAATGGAAATGGACAGCTAATGACAAATGAGGGAAATTTTGAGGAAGTGGCTGAATTCAAATACCTAGGAACAATAATCACAAATAGGAATGAGATGCACAAACAAATTAAACATAGGCTCAATTCTGGAAATGCATGCTATTATGCATTGCAGAGACTTTTGATGTCCCAACTCCTTTAAAAAAACGTTAAGCTGAAAATATATAAAACTATTATTCTACCAGTTATATTATATGGGTGGCGAAACATGGACTCTTACTTTAAGGGAGGAAAGGAGATTACGAGTTTTGAGAATAAAGTTCTTAGGAAAATTTTTGGACCAAAGAGAGATGAACAGACAGGTGAATGGAGAAGACTACATAACAATGAAATACATGGTCTTTATAGGAAGCCAGATAATAATAAGAACAGTTAAGTCCCGTAGACTGCGATGGGCACGACATGTTGCGCGTATGGGGAAAGAAAGACGTGCATGGAAGCTTCTTGTAGGAAAGCCAGAGGGAAACGCCCAGTTGGTAGACCAAGAATGAGGTGGGAGAACAACATTAACTATGATTTGAGGGAAGTAGATTATACAGGGAATGATTGGAAAACATTAGCTCAGGATAGAGATGTATGGAGAGCTTATGTCCGCGCGGCCATGAACCTACGGGTTCGATAGTGCCAGTGAGTAAGTAAGTAAGTAAGACAAAATGCTTAACAATATCAAAAGAACCAGCAAGATGCAAATTAGAAGTGGAAAGAAAAATTATAGAACAAGTGTCAGAATTTAATTATTTAGGTGTATTAATAACAAATACTAAAATTTAATAAATGAAGTAAAGAAACAAGCTGATAAAGCAGCACAAATATCAGGTATATGAAAGATTTAATTTGGCGCAACAAACATATGTCAATAGAAAGCAAAACCCGCATATATAAAACGATAGTTCGACCAGTAATCGTATATGGAGCAGAAACTAGGGCTGATACAACAAAAACTGAACAAATAATAAGCACATGCGAAATGAAAATCTTAAGAACTATTCAGGGGAAAACATTATTTGATAAAATACACAACACAGAAATTAGGGACAACTGCCGTATTCAAGACATAACCAAATTTATTATAGATAGACGAAAATATTGTAAGGGTAATTTTTTTATTTATTTTTTTATTAAGAGCCCCACCACCATCCCCTGGGTTTCCTCGGGCTTAATGCCCATATCCCCAGGTCTGCTCTTGTCCCTAATTACTCTCTGCTGTTTTATTATGTTCATTTTCAGAATACAAGTTTCGGGTGTTTGTTCTTAATACTACTTAATGTAGAAAGATGGAAGAAAACCGGCTTGCAAAAATAGCTAAAGAAGATAGACCAATGGACGGGAGAAGAACAAGAGGAAGACCAGCCAATAGATGGATAGACAGCGAATGCACATCCAATACGTCTTCCTCCGAGGAGTGATTTTTGGAAATAAACAGGATGAAAATCCTACAAATTAAGTTAAAAAAGAAGAATGCTCATATTTACTTGATTATCTAATTAAAAACGGCTAGATGGAATTTATGTGCAGTCAATAAAATTCTATATATCAAGGAGTGCTCATCTAAGACGCATGCTCACAATACCTGATCTACCCATAGTCTAAGATCCGGCTGCAATATTATTACGTTCATCGAGTGTGTGAACAAAATCTTCTTTTTTTTTTCATAAAATTGTGAAGACTGAATACATTTTGCCGAGTTGCCTATTAAAATGTGTTTTAATTAAAATGTAATTAATTTATTTATTGGAAATAAATTGATTCACTTGTTATTAAAATAAATTATTATCCAGTTCGCAGAAATCGATGTATAGAGCTTGAAAAGTTTTGGTTGCCATTGCACACTTGGCCATAAATCTCCTCGCGAATACAGCAGGCCGTGACACCAATCAGTAATAAAATGGCGGTAAGTACGTATTTATTGTTTTATATTGTTTCAAATAAAGTTCAGTTCATTTATAATGCAGTGATTTGTTTCGTATATGTATATTAACACTACCTTTTGGATATATTTTTGTATATACATTGGACATAGTATACATAAAGGGCAGTGGTTTTACTTCCCGCTGTGAGGGAACAATATAAACAATAAATACGCACTTACCGCCATTTTATTACTGATTGGTGTCACAGCCTCCTGTAGCCGCGAGGAGGTTACGGCCAGTGTGTAATGGCAACCAAAACTTTTCAAGCTCTATACATCGATTTCTGCGAACTGGATTATAATTTATTTTAATAATAAGTGAATCAAATTATTTCAATAAAATAAATTATATTTTAATTCAACAAATTTTAATAGGCAACTCAGCAAAAATTTATTCAGTCATTCACAATTTTATGAAAAAAAAATAGATTTTATTAAATAAAAATAAAACTTGGTCTTATTTTTATTTAATAAATGTTGATTTTCATCAAGTAAACACCATCTCAATTGTTTATTTAAAATAGATTTTGTTCATACACTCGATCAACGTAGTAATCTTGCAGCCGGATCTTGGACTACCATAGGCTATATGGAAAAAACATACTAATAACCATTTATTGCATATAACAATATATTTTATATTAGCTAATAACTAATTTCAACTTATTTACACTAATATTACAGCCTATAAACATTGTAAGACATAAGGAACATTTTACGAACAGAAAATTTTATTTTAGTTAGATTAGATTAGATTTATTTAGCCTGGTGGAGTTAATGCCAATGTGGCCTTCTCTTCCACTCACCAGGACAAACATATATTACATCAAAATATACTTACTTACTTACTGGCACTATCGAACCCGTAGGTTCATGGTCGCACGGACATAAGCTCTCCATAAATCCCTATCCTGAGCTAATGTTTTCCAATCATTCCCTGTATAATCTACTTCCCTCAAATCATAGTTAATATTATTCCCCCACCTCATTCTTGGTCTACCAACTGGGCGTTTTCCTTCTGGCTTTCCCAGAAGAAGCCTCAATGCAAGTCTTTCATTCCCCATACGGGCAACATGTCCTGCCCATCGCAGTCTACGAGACTTAACTGTTCTTATTATATCTGGCTTCCTATAAAGACCATGTAGTTCATTGTTATGTAGTCTTCTCCATTCACCTGTCTGTTCATCTCTCTTTGGTCCAAACATTTTCCTAAGTACTTTATTCTCAAATACTTGTAATCTCCTTTCCTCCCTTAAAGTAAGAGTCCATGTTTCGCATCCATATAATATAACTGGTAGAATAATAGTTTTATATATTTTCAGTTTAACGTTTTTTGAAAGGAGTTAGGACATCAAGAGTATC
>JASPKZ010001718.1:0-81844 GCA_030220185.1 Diploptera punctata
ATACCGACCCAGTGAGACATCTAGTAGCAACTAAGGTATTACTAGGATGATGAGTAAATTTTGCTTAGAAACCTGTTTTATTCAAGCTTAAGGATCTTTAACGAGCCTGAAAAATCTTCAGACTCGGGACCCACGGCTTAAAGTCTTTCCCGGAGACTTTTTCCTTGGATTTTTCCATTCTAAAAAATCCAACTCCTGTCGGGTTTGAACTCGTGGCCCTTGCGACCAGAAGAAAGTAACATAACCACTAGTCCACGGCGGCCAACACAGACAACATAGTATTAAAATATAGGCTACTGGTATAAGTGTGGTAGAGGCAGATTAGAAAATAAATTAGATTAATAAAGTGAAAGAGAGGGGAACAGAAGAAAGACACATTTTGTTGACAAATCGTCATGCCAATCATTACATTGTTCAATCAAGTATAGGACTCAGTGACATATTCTATAAAATTGCCCAAAATATTTACCTTAGATTATAACATAGTCCACCGCTGTGGTCTCGAGGTACCGTGCTGCCTTGTCACGCAGCGTGCCCGAGTTCGATTCCCGGTCGGGACAGGCTCCTGGGTGAGGTTTTTTCGGGGTTTTTCCTCACCTATTAGACAAATGTTAGGAAGCTTAGGGCCAACGGTCCCCGAAGATTATTCGGCCATGATCCTTCACCTGTGTGGAAAGCAACGGGAAGCTACCATACCTGCAATTCCCTAGTAAATCTGCAAAGCATAACATGAATATGCTAGGATTGTAGTGAAAGACCTGCCCTCGGGCAGAATTACTATGGATGGATAACAAATAAACCATACATGCAAAATATTCTTCTCAATAATACATTCATTAAATCGCGTAAGAATTTTTTTGCCATTCGCTCTCAGGAAAATATTAGTAGAAACACTTGCAATGCCCAATTTTGATTATTGTGATACTTTTTTTACAGATTTAAATACTATTTCCACTCAAAGACTTCAAAGCGTTCTTAATTCTTGTGCACGTTTTATTTGTGGTATTCGCAATTTGACCATGTTACACCGTCCCTGGAAAAATTATCGTGGCTTCGTCTAACATCGTAGGACTGTCCATTCTCTTCTCTATAAATGCCTCACACTTCATCGCCTAATTATTTATCATGCCGCTTCATCAGATTATCCGACACACATAACCTTGTTACTCGATCCTATCAGCACATTGTCCTTTATATCCCTCCTCATCACACCTTGTGTTATTCATTATCTTTTACAGTCTCACTTGCCAAAATATGGAATTTCTCTTCCGCCCTATTCAAAATACAACATCCTTCAAAAACAAACTAAAGAATTATTTAATAACAAACTAACTTATACACATCAATGATAGTATTATTTTAACAATTCCATCCATTCCATAGTAATTCTGCCAGAAGGCAGGTCTTTCACTGCAATCGTAGCATTTTCATGCTATGCTTGCAGCTTTACTAGGGAATTGTAGGGGTGGTAGCTTCCAGTTGCTTTCCACAACGGTGAAGGATGATGATTATGGCCATATGATTTCGGGGATCGTTTGGGCCTTAAAGGTTTCCTAACATTTGTCTTACAGGTTGAGAAAAAACCGATAAAACCCTCACTCAGAAAAACTGCCCCGACCAGGATCAAACCCGGGCCCGCTGCGTGACAAGGCAGCACGCTACCTCGAGACTACAGCGGTGGACTTTTAACAATTAATTTTTTTTATAAGCCTATGTTTTTCCTTTACAGAGATTTAGGCGCTCTCTCCCTACAGGGAAGAATTTGAACCATACTAATTTAGTTACACTTGTTTTCGTATAGATGTAATTTTTGAGTGGTCAGCGTTCCGCCTCATACTGACATCTAGGAAACCAAGGTAGTACTAGGACGGGGAAATTCGGTAAATTTTGCTTAGAGGCCTTTTCATTCAGGCTTAAGGATTTTTAAAGTGCCTGAAAATCTTCAGACTCGGGACCCACGGCTTAAAAGTCCCTCCCGGAGGACTTGCTCCTTGAATTTCTCCGTCCTAAAAATCCATCGATCCCGGCCGGGTTTGAACCAGCGACCCTCGGGACCAGAGGCAAGGAGCATAACCATTAGTCCACCGCGGCCGACTTAACAATTAATACATTAAATTATGTTTTTAAATAATATTAAGATTAACAAATATGTTTTCTTCTGTTTATTTTAAATATTGTATAATTAGTTTCCTATATCTCATTATATTAGCTTGACCTGTATCTATCTATGTAACGGAATCTTTCAACGCGATTTTCACCCACTTAAAATCATTGGATCGACTTGAAACTTTGTATACTTGTAAAGGACCAATGACAATACAATCATTTCATTTTTTTTTTCTAAAATCCTGGCCAGAATCATCAGAAAATCAAAAAAAGTGTCCGTGTAATTATGTAAAGGAATCTTTCAACACGATTTTCACCCATTTAAAATCATTGGATCGACTTGAAACTTTGTATACTTGTAAAGGACCACTGATAATACAATAATTTCATAAATATTTCTAAAATCCTGGCCAGAATCAGCAGAAAATCAAAATAATAAAAAGCCGGTATAATAGGTTGCGGACTTATCAACTTCTTACCCAATTGTTGTAAGAGCTCAGATGGTAGAGCGGTGGACTGTAGTGGTATAGAATTTCAGTAATCCATAGATCGCTGGTTCAAATCCGGCCCGGAGGATTTTTTTTTGTAGGGTATTACTTTTAGCTCATACAGTACTACAACAGTATCGAATTTAAAGATAATTACATTTTTATCTTATTCTGTAAAATATTAAAACTAAAAAATAAATAATAGTTTAAAATAAATAATAGTTTAAAAAACCAAAACAACACGCTTTATTAGAAAACCAAACTAAAAAATAAAAAATAGTTTTAAAAAACTAAAACAACACGCTTTATTAGAAAACCGAAGTAAAGAATTAAAAATAGTTTTAATTTCCAACACGCATGGGATAAAATTAATGTGATCAACAAAAAAAATCATCTCCAACACATCTAGCATAAAATTAGAGTTATCTACAAAAAAAATAATGTTACCATCAAAAGCGTGGGGTACTTTTTATGGTTTTTACATTTTCTTCTTAGAGGCTTTACTGTTACCAATGTCTGTTTATTATCAAATAAATTAATTGATATAGAGCACCCCACGCTTTTGATGGTAATTTTTTTTTGTAGATAACTCTAGTTTTATTCTAAATGTGTTGGAGATGAATTTTTTGTTGGCCACATTAATTCTAAGGGTGTTGGAAATTAAAATTATTTTTCTTTTTTTAGTTCGGTTTTCTAATAAAGCGTGTTGTTTTAGTTTTTTAAAACTATTATAAATTTTTATTGTTTTTTATGTACATTAGACAGGGACAGTCTAACAACAATTTAATTTATCCTGCTTTTAAACAATTTGTTATTATTATTGATTTCGTACATCTCAATGATGGATAAATCATATTTGAAGAGAAAAATTATACGCTCAGACCGGGACTTGAACCCGGGACCCTTGGTTCTCTAGACCAAGTGCTCTACCAACTGAGCTACCTGAGCAAGTACTGATCTAAACGCAAATCTTTCTCTATATACATTGTAATTCCCATCCACCAAATGCTGTGAAGCCATGCTTCTATCTTGCAAATGGCGGCTCCTTTATTAAGAAGACATATTTGGGAATTATACAAACTAAAAAGCCGTACTGGCTGTAATGTATAATTCCCAAATATGTCTTCTTAATAAAGGAGCCGCCATTTGCAAGATAGAAGCATGGCTTCACAGCATTTGGTGGATGGGAATTACAATGTATATAGAGAAAGATTTGCGTTTAGATCAGTACTTGCTCAGGTAGCTCAGTTGGTAGAGCACTTGGTCTAGAGAACCAAGGGTCCCGGGTTCAAGTCCCGGTCTGAGCGTATAATTTTTCTCTTCAAATATAATTTATTATTAGTTTTAGTCTTAATCTTAACTATCATTAACATGGTTGTATTATAGATCGTAATATAATAGACACTATCTTATTGATCGTCCACCGCTGTGGTCTCTGCCTTGTCATGCAGCGGGCCCGGGTTCGATCCCCGGTCGGGGCAATTTTTCTGGGTGAGGTTTTTATCGGGTTTTTTTCTCACCTGTTAGACAAATGTCAGGAAAACGTTAAGGCCCAAACGGTCCCCGAAATCATATATGATCATCATCATCATCCTTCACCGGTGTGGAAAGCAATGGGAAGCTACCACATCTACAATTCCCTAGTAACGTTGCAAGCATAGCATGAAAATGCTATGATTGCACTGAAGGACCTGCCTTCGGACAGAATTGCTATGGATGGATCTTATTGATCAAATCTTCATTTAGTATTTAATATTAGTGTTAAATGTGATTGTTATATTCTGATATGAGGAACTTCGGGTAATTTGGATCCCTGTTTTGAATGTGTTGTTTTTCTTTTTTTAATTAAGGGATTTGAAAGTTGTTTAATTACAGTTATTATCATTACTGTTGTAACTATGAAACAGCATTGATATGTTATTCAAATATGGAAACATCTTCATAATTTATAAACTTTTTTTACATTACAATAAAGGTCCACTTTAACTTCCATATTCGGATAATGTGGACCCCAGAGTCCACCTTAGCTTTTAGTCTATTTTAAGTGTATTTACTCTATTAATTTATACAAACAGGCACAGATTAATCTGAAAATATGTATGACTGATTATAATTAAAAAGCGTTGATATTTATTTAATGTTTTGATTTTTTTTTTTGTTGCTTATAACATTCACACGTCATTCAACTGCAGAAAGCGACGGTCTTTGGGTTTAGTAAAATTACAAGGATATTAAATAAAATTAAGTGAATGGTTTCTACAGGTAGCATCCTCATTGATAAAATATACGTATTCATGTAAAGTGGACTCAGAAGGTCCACATTAACCGAATTCCTTTGTTATGTTTAATTATTGTATACAGCCACCATGTCACATAATATCAAACCAACCCGTCAGTATATTAAAAGAGCATCTACATAATATAATATATTTAGGAGTTGTTTCAACATTTGTAATATTCAATAGCAGAAATTAAGAATTGATTCTTAGCTAGAAAAACTTTTTAAGTGGTCATTTTCATAAATATCACAAACTCTTCTTCGCACAAAGAATAAAAGAAACTGGCCTTGAATCCATCAAAGTTGATGAGGGGAAGAAGTTAAAATATTTTCAGTTCGAGGGCAGCACCAATTAAAGAAGATATTAATAGGGTCCACTCAAACAGAAGGGACCACATTATCCGAACTTCCCTATACCGTATATGTTTGTCCTGGTGAGTCGAAGAGGTCATGTGGCCTTAACTCCACCAGGCCAAATAAATAAATAAAAAATATCTCTCGCAATGTGTTTGAATTCTGTGACAAGCTGTTTATGAATACGGTTTAATACGACCTACATTATAATAACGAGAACACACTGGCGGTATTACCTCGAATTCTGCGCTACAGATAATATAAACGTGGTACATTCCTAAAATCAGCACAAAAGCTAAACATTTTTATGGTATGTGAATAGGATTTAGTTAATTAAATTTCATTTAACACAAGATATAAATAACCTCATTGAACACAATGAATAGAATTTGTTTTAAATCTTGGCACAAGCATAGCATAAAATAACGTACTGGATTTAAATTACTATCGCTACCATATTGTAAATTCTCCACTAATCCTAAATTCCTCCAAATAACTACCGACAAATAATTACAAACTACTGAATCATTGACAATGGACTGCAACACAATCATGCCATAATTTCCACATAGATAGCATACTGCCTGACATTATTTCCACAACTAAAATATTCATATTACATCCTAGTGAAATATTACAACAAATTATTTATATGCCTACAATCCAATTGGCTTAGCTTTGCTTCCTAAAGAAATCATTAGCAGGCAAATGATTTTTTAAGTACCTGTACTAAAAAGTAAGCTTAGAAACACAGATAGTACTGTATATAATATGATTCAACTTTTTGTATGTTGAACCAAGAAAAAAAACAGAAGTCTTATTTCTCAATAGGCCTATAGTATGTTGCAATGTTAATTTTTACCATAAAAATCCTTTTAGGTAGCTGACGTTAAAAGTTCAACTTCTAACGCGTGAGCCCTTGAACTGAAGATTGAATTTTATAGCTCTAGAGCCGTAAAATTTCCCATTGTTATTAACTTTGGTTCATGCTAAATTAGGAGGTAATGATCCCATACGCTACATTATTTTATTAATTTAATAATGTTTGTTCACTCCTATACTAACAATGGCCTAATTATCATTATGTTTTTAGCGAAGTAAGTTGAATTTACCAGAGAGGCCTTGGCATCCACTGACAACGGCATGTAATAGCTCAACTTACTTTCCTAGGGAAGAAAAAAATTGATTTAATAATGTAAAAACGTTACCTACTTAAAATTGTATTGATTAATACAATACAATTTTATTGTATCACATTTATTTTTCACTTTGATAGTTCATATTTATAGTGATTGAACAGTTGTTACAATTATTAACGTTAGCCACAAAATTTGGTTGACTTTCACTAGAAATTTTCTTATTTATTTCAATATGTTTCTCTACTTTATGTACTACAGTTTTTTTAATGTACACCAGTCCTTAAATATTCATCATCATCATAGTACATTCACGAATTTAGGCCATTTGTTAACCTGTTTCGACCTCAAGAGAAACACCATCCAAAAGTCTTTTGAGTGGATGTCCTGGTCTTCTTCTTCCTGCAGGCTGATATTTTAACATTTGTTTGGGTATTCTGTGATCTTCCATTCGATGAACATGTTGCATCCATCTTGACTTATAATCAGAAATTTTGTTTTCTAAAGATTCCATGTGTAATTCTTCTAAGATGTCTTCATTTTTTTGTGATCTAGTAGTGTGTATCCTGCAGTCCTCCGAAGGTATCTCATTTCAGCAGATCTAAGTCTCTGTATATCCTTCTGTTTCAACGTCCATACTTCGCTACCATACAAAAGAGTTGGAAGAGACAGTGTTTTATACACTTTAATCTTGAATGCTTTGGACTAACTGTGACTTGAAGATAGAATTTATTAACCCTAAAATTCTTAAAAATTTAGATATTTTTGCATTTACATCCTTTTCTTCTTCATATGAGATATTGCATCCTAGATATGTAAAATTATTCACCTGCTCCAAAATTTTGTTGTCCAGTACAGTTTTACTTCTGACAGGATCCTTAAATAGTGTGTATACTTTTTCGTATAGTATTTACTGCAGCATTCGACACTTCCCCTAGATCACTATTAATCATATCTGTAATTAATATGCAGCCTGTAACTGTTATTTAAAATGTATACCACTAATTCTGACAACAATTAGCAATTGCAGTTATTTTATCAACATTCCCTTGCTATGAAACAATTGAACTCTTCAAACCAAGATATAAATTCACACGAAATATAAAAATTAAACATACTTATTAGTATAGGAGTGAACAAAGTATACATGCAATTCCGGAAGTAAGTACATTGCTCAAAAACATTAGGGGATATTGTAGAATAACCTATTAAGACTATGTTTTTAGGAACAGTATTAGATGCAATCACTTTCTATTAATCCAAAAGAATGTCAATAAGAGTTTGAAGTCATTACGTAACCTCTGTACCACACCAGATGTCAAAGAGATCCTGATTAGGAATATGGCAAACAACAAAGCAACATTAACATGGGTGAAAATGTTTCTTTAGTATGGTGTATTGTCTCCTCGAACGGCCAGCACTGCCTCACACCTGTATGGCATTGATGCAATGAGGTTAGCAATGAGTTCTTGGGGGATACGTGGCCACTCTTCCATAAGAGCAATGTGCAGCTCTGTAACAGTTGTGGGAGGTGCTGGTCTGCCTGCAATGCACCTGCCTAATATATCCCACACATGCTCAATCGGATTTAAGTCCGGGGAGGAAGCTGGCCATTGCATACGCTTGATACCCTCCACTTCCAGCATGTCGTCCACCAAGCCAGCTCTGTGGGGTCGTGCATTATCGTCCATAAAAAGAAAAGAATCACCTATGGCATCAGCATAAGGCACGACAAAAGGTCGGAGAATCTCATCTCTATACTTTACCGCAGTCAAAGTACCACCTTGGATAACGTAGAGGTCCGTACGTCCACCACTACTGACTCCTGCCTACACCATCAATCCACCACCACCATATGGGGATCTTTCACGTACAAAATCTGGATTGTTTCGTGTCCCTTTTTCTCTCCAGATGAATACACGCCGACTATCACATTCCATGTTGAATCGCGACTCATCAGAAAAAAGAACTGATCTCCATTCAGCATGCCTCCACCCACGATGTTCCTCCGCCCAGTTTCTGCGATCTCTACGGTGTTGTGGAGTTAACCTGGTACACACCATGGGCCTACGGGCATAGAGACCACTTCCATGCAGTCGATTAGGGACAGTTTGAGTTGACACCCTGCGTCCTGTTGTTGTTTGAAGTGTATTTCGCAGTTGAGTTGCATTCTGCTGTCTATTCCGACGGGCTGTTAACAAGAGGTAAACGGTCATCCCTTGATGTTGTTGCCCTTGGTCGACTTTGTCCGGCTCTTCTGTGAACAGTATGTTCTTTGAAAATGATTCCAAAGACTGGAAATCACGCTTTGAGACACCCCAATGGCTTGTGCCACCTCTTGTTGTGTCTGTCCAGCTTCCATCCTTCCTATGGCCCTCCAAGCCATTGTTCAGGTAGATCACATTGTCGAGACATCACTGTCCCTAAGGCAAGTCATTCACTAACTGAAAACTGGACTGGATTTAAAAACAGCAACAAAACATTCACCCCCACACCACCCTTTCACATCAACAGTACAGACACTGCCCTCTGGTGTGGTACCGAGGTTACGTAACAACTTCAAACTCTTATTTACATTATCTTGGAGTAATAGAAAGTGATTGCAACTAATACTATTCCAAAAACATAGTCTTAATAGGTTATTCTACAATATCCCCTAATTTTTTTGAGCAGTGTACATTACTAGTCTCAAACTTATTTGTTAGCTCGGGCTCAAACATGTCCTCGAGACCGCTCGAATGGACCTAATTTCAATTGCTTGTTACTGGCAAACGGTTGAAGATAGAAACTTAAAACAACGTTCATAGTACAGAAAAACTCACCAAGTTTCGAATCCTGTCGGTAGATGCACAAAGATACGTTTCTCGTTCTTAGATTTAATTGTTTGTGAAAATGGCGACTCCGCAGATGAAAGCGCAAGCTGTTTTGTGGTATGCGGAGTTTAAATCAATCATTAGAGTTCAAAGGGAGTTCCGGCGTGTGTTTAAAACCGTGATGCTCCAACTGCTAGAAGCATAAAGAAGTGGCGTGATACATTATTAGCTACAGGATCTGTGTTGAAGAAGCATGGTGGTGGTCGCAGAGCATCCGATGAAATGGTAGCAAATGTTCAAGCCGCATTTGAGCGAAGCCCCCGGAAGTCATTAAGAAGAGCTTCGCGGGAACTTCAAATACCAAAATCGACATTACAACGGATTGTCCACAAACGCCTCAAACTGCACGCATATAAAGTGCAGTTAGTGCAACGTCTGGAGCCGAATGACATGCCGAAACGAGTGGAATTCGCCAATACGATGCTGGACCGTCTCGGCGCTGATCCTGACTTCATGACCAAGATTTTCTTCTCGGACGAAGCCACTTTCCATTTGTCAGGCAAGGTAAACCGGCATAATGTGCGGATCTGGGGATCGGAGAATCCTCACGCTATTCAAGAGCATGTCCGTGATAGTCCGAAGATGAATGTTTGGTGCAGTTTGTCACATAATAAGGTCATTGGACCGTTTTTCTTCGCCGAGAAAACTGTTCGTGGTACCACATATCTTGACATGCTGGAGCAGTTCTTCTTTCCACAAATTGAACAACTGCAGCCTAACATCGTTTTCCAGCAAGATGGTGCTCCTCCCCACTGGTCCAATGAAGTTCGTACGACTTTGGACAACATTTTCCCTGGCCGTTGGATTGGTAGGGGAGGACCAATCGCGTGGCCCCCGAGATCTCCCGATTTAACACCACTGGATTTCTTTCTCTGGGGCTATGTCAAAGATAAAGTTTACACCACCCCAGTCAAAGACCTTCGTGATCTTCGTGAGCGCATCATAGAGGCTATTGAGAACATTCCAGAAGACATACTCCAACGTACTTGGCAAGAAATTGTTCATCGCTTTGATATCGTCACAGTGACTGCTGGGGCTCATATAGAGATGTGGTGATCTGGATATCAAAACTTGGTGAGTTTTTCTGTAATATGAACGTTGTTTTAAGTTTCTATCTTCAACCGTTTGCCAGTAACAAGCAATTGAAATTAGGTCCATTCGAGCGGTCCACCCTGTACTTTATGTACTTATGTACTTATTAGGTACATAACTATTATAAAACTAATGACATCATCCAAAATTGAAAAAGTATTGTTAATATAGGTATAAGAATGGATCGTTTTAATGTATGCTGACGATGTGGTTATTATTCAAGAAAATGAAAATAATTTGCAGTACTCTTTACATCAATTAAATCAGTTATACCAAGAATATAATTTCAAAATATCGAAAGAAAAAACAAAAATAATGGCATTTTGGGGAAACGATCATATAAGATCAAAAATTGTAATAGAAAACAAACCTCTGGAACAAGTAACAAATTGTAATTATTTGGGTTGTAATTTTACTATAAACACAAAAACTGAAAGAGACATACATATGAAACTGTCGAAATTTCAAATGATATGCGGAACTATACATAAAACATTAAAGAATAAAACAAGAAGAGATACTAGATTGAAGTTTTATAAAACATTGGCAGTTCATGCATTACTTTATGGGAGCGAAACTTGGATAATGACCAAAAAACTGCAAAGTAGAATACAAAGCGCAGAAATGAACTTCCTTAGAAGAACAATGGATCGGATAAGGAATGAAGATATAAGAACAGAGTTAAATATATATCCATTGGATGAGAAAATCAGAGAATATAGAGAGAAATGACTTACACACGTGAAAGAATGAATGTATCAAGATTACCAAGAGCAGCATTCAACTACAAGCCAAGAGGTTCAAGGAATGTAGGAATGCCAGTGAAAAGATGGACAGAACAACTGTGAGGCGGAACAGGCAATTTGCCTAGCCCGTGAAGTGAAAAAGAAGAATAAAAAGAAGACTATTATAAAACAATACAAACTACTTAAATTGTATCAAATTACACTATAATGTACCACATGGGCTAGTGGTCAGTGTTTATGACTACAGTTCATGAGGTATCGGGTTCGAATCCGGACAAATCTTAGGAATTTTATCTTAAAGGGAATTATTCCTGTGGTTGCCCATGATCTGGAATTTAGATTAGGTTTGTGTTGAGGATTCGCCTGTGCTTCATTATAGCTTATCGTTCATCATATCAACGGCGTGATGTAGCTCCGCCTTCCAGGTGCCCCAACCTAACATATGGACTACAATTCCGCCAATACCAGAGTACAAAGCTATAAATACCTTAAAAGACAACCTGGTGGCACTGAAAAAAAATAATAACTTACTGTTTGCATGATTTTGTTTTCACTCGGTTCGAAACATTTAAATAACTGGCACGAGAAATCATTGGTTAAGCGTGCAAATAAAATACAAATATTTATAATTATGCTTTTTAGTTTAAATTCCTTCAGGGTACCCAAAATCCAATTACAACCATTTATGCTAAATTTTCTTAATCGCAATTTTTAAAAAGCGTCCCTGAATTTAATCTGTTTGATTATTGATTGTGCTTTCGAGGATTGTAATGTTCCGCCATCAGCGGACGCATAGCAGAGACCTTCTTCATAGAACAGCTACGAATGCAGATACTCTTGCCGTCCACTGCAGCCTACCAAGACCTCCTAGCAGAGCTCCAAGCTAAGAAGAAATAAATCTGGATGGAATTGTATGTAACTGAAGCAATGCCATCAGGAGACTGGAAGGGTGCAGATTATGAACTACGCCACACGGTGACGCATTCACCGTGCAATGGTTTTCACTTCGAGTGTGCACTGGTAAAAACTTTCACTCCCAAGTGGACAATGTGTGTTTTGCGCGAGGAGAAATGATACCGATATTTTTGGAAGCAGTGGAAAGAATTAGCCTGGAATATTTGCCGAAGAAATCGAGGAAACAGTACGAAATAACATAAAACAAATTAGTCCAATGGAGTAAGAAGAAATAGGTAGGAAACTATTTTAATGAAAATGTACTGCTAGCATACTGGTCTTCTTCTTCTTCTACACTTCACGGGCTAGGCAAATTGCCTGTTCTGCCTCACAGTCGTTTTGTCCATCTTTTCATTGCGTTAAACATCTTGGCTTGTAGT
The DNA here is from genome assembly GCA_030220185.1 of Diploptera punctata. NCBI lineage: Eukaryota > Metazoa > Arthropoda > Insecta > Blattodea > Blaberidae > Diploptera > Diploptera punctata. The sequence goes on from JASPKZ010001718.1 coordinate 12,408, forward strand.
TAAATGCTGCTTTTGGTAATCTTGTTACATTAATTCTTTCTACATGTCTGAACTATTTTTCTCTATATTCTTTGATTTTACCATTCAATGGATATATATTTAACTCTGTTCTTACATCTTCATTCTTTATCCGATCCATTCTTGTGCAGCCTTTTGTTCTTCTAAAGAAGTTCATTTCTACGCTTTGTATACTGGTAATAAATACATTATTATTTATAAACAGTAGTCAAAGTATATAAAATATGATAAATAGAATTATAAAAGTATTAACCTTTTATGCAGTCTCCTCAACTGTAAAAATGATAAAACATTGTAGGCATTATTGAACCAAAACTATCCTCAGCAAAAGGTAGATGTGGGCTACTCTCCACTATTATCCAGATACTGACTGGTTTCTGATTATGTTATAAATAGAATTAGTGGTCGCCCAGCGGTTGAAATTTGACCACAATTCATTACATTTTTAAGTATGTTACAAATGCATCATTGTGCATTAATTTTCGATACATTTTTAAAATACGAACAATAGGAAATATGTGGTATAGCGTAGCCAAGCCATATTTGATAAACAATAACGCGTCATTTGACATTTGTGTATTATTTATACTATTTAAATTTGCATTTGGCCTATTATTAAGTGTATGGGAATATATTATATCCCTTCTTCTTTGTCTCTCACTCCAACCAGTCAATGTTCTATGTCGAGGGATAATGGAAGTAGGTGCGAATATCTAATATAAAAAGAATATGTAATTAAATACTGAAACAAAGATTAGACAAGGTTCAATTTAGATAATAAAATATACTCACTTTTTTAAATCACGAATAATAAACCACTAATAATAAATACGCAAGAATAAGTCAGTTCGCATTGCTGCTGCACAATTTTCTTCTTTACAACAATGCACTTTCAGTATGAACGTAAACAAATGATTCAGTACACAAAAACAAACGAATGAGTACACAAATGAATGAGTAATACACATAAATTCCTTACAGACAATTTATTTTATTTTGTTGAATTTAGTTTATTTATAACACATATTATACATCAATTTTATTTTTCTGCACTTCTTCTCTGTATGAACTTAAATTATGCCAATATCACACTCCTCCGTGCGCGCAATGTGCTTCAAAAGGGTACAAAATGTTTCCTTCACGTATTAATATATGGATAACGCACCAATGCATATACATAATACATATATACATAATCAGAATCTAGTCAGTACCTGTATAATAACTGGAGAGTAACTACAACCTTTTGCTGAGGATGGGACTGGTCCCAAAAAGCCTAAATGCTTCATTGATTTTTACAGTTGAGGATACTGCATAAAATATATGTAATTTTATATTTTTTATACCGATCCCTAGCACTCCCATGATTGGGGTGAAGTGGAGCAACATCTAAAAATAATTTAAAGAGACGGATATTAGTCTTCTTCTCTTCGTCACGGTTTAGGCTTTCGCTAGCCTGTTCCGGCTCCAAATTGCAGAAAGACCCTAAGCATGAATATCAATATTAGTAAGCTCAAGATTAAGAAAATCAATAACAACATACGAGTGGATAAACCAGAGAATAATAAATAAGATGCAAAATATCAAAAGGGAATCTTACTGTAATAGGAATATATGCACCAGAGGAAAGCTGAAAAGAAGAAACAGCAGAATTTTACTAACAACTACAAAAGATAATAGACCAAACAAACAAAAAGATTATTTAATCATTGCTGGAAATGCAAATGCGCGTATAGGGAAAACACCAATTACAAGTGTAACAGGAAAAAATGGAGAAGACACGCTAAACTATAGTAGGAAAACATTATTAAATTTCGCATGCTTTAATCAACTGAGAATAACGAACAATTACTTCAAACATAAGAAAATGCATAAATATACGAGATGTGAAAGAGGATCATACTCTATAATACATAACATTATGGTTAATCAAAAAATGAAAAGCGGATACTAGTTGGGAATACACATTATTCGAGGTTGCTAAGATAATTGGTCGCAATCTCGGTGATATTTAAAGGCAACTTTTGGCATTAGCACTCTTGATAGGGGCGAGGGGGTGAAAATAGGCGAAAAATAAATAACAAAAGGGATCAGTATTTGTGTCAAATCCATGGTTTCCGGAATAACTAAGTTGATTTGCGACAATCCAGATTTTTATTTAACCTCAAGTTTGATCCTAGCACCAATATGGTGAGAAGGGGGCGTAAAATAAGATTTCAAAAATGGCCTAAATCACTGACTAATCATAGTTGTCGAAGTCGCTAGGTTGATTGATAACAGTCCCGGTGGCATTTAGATCCTGGTTTGATCCCTATCACCCCTAAGTGGGGTATGGGAGTGAGAAGGAATAAAATACTACAGGTGACCATAGTTTATTTTTGTCTTATGTGTCAAAAAGTATGTGTGTGATCCATCGCTTAAAATCCCTCTCCCGGCAGGTCATATCACTGTAAGGCCCGGGTGGTGATCCCAGTTTTAATATCTGAAGATATATTCCTGTAATGGCTGAAATTAGGGTGGTTTCAAGAAGGAGAATTAATCCTATTGCTAATGGATGATTTATGTGAGTAAAGATAAATCTAATAATTAGGCTGAAAACTAAAAGAATTATTTAATTATTTAAAGGAGCAGTTTTTTAAAAAATAAGTGGATCATCTAGAATACAGTATAAGAAAATATAGGTTCTTTGCATCACAATTTTGGGAAATACTTAACGCATCTAAAATATAAGAATATGTTAAATTAACAAAATCACCTGACATTTCACAATACAATTTTATGTATTCCATACAGTTCTGATGTTCAATATACTGGTGTGGGACACTATTCACAAGAAAAAATGTATAATATATTAATAAATATATATATATATATATATATATATTAATAAATTTGAATATAATTGCAGAAGACCTCTTGAAAAGAAAAGAAATCATTTATATACAAAAAAAATAAAAGCAACCCTTTATTTAATTGGACATAAATCTATGAATATTTGGTTCCATATAATTTATTAGTCCACCGCTGTGGTCTCGAGGTGGCATGCTGCCTTGTCACGCAGCGGGCCCGGATTCGATCCCCGGTCGGGGCAGTTTCCTGCGTGAGGTTTTTATCGGGGTATTTCCTCACCTGTAAGATTAATGTCAGGAAACCTTTAAGGCCCGAACGGTCCCCGAAATCATATGGCCATCATCATCATCCTTATCATTATCATCATCCTTCACCGGTGTGGAAAGCAACGGGAAGCTACCACACCTACAATTCCCTAATAAAGCTGCAAGCATACCATAAAAATGCTATGATTGCAGTGAAGGGCCAGTCTTCGGGCAGAATTACTACGGATGATGGATTGATAATTTATTATATCATATGTGCTATTTATATGCCTTTTTATGGGGTACAGCGGTAAACTCACATCTACGTGGTGTACCCTAGAACGGCCAAGTAGTTTACCAACCAGCAGATAATAATGACCCTTTGTGTTATATTTGTTATTTTATTATATGTTTTCTTTTTTCTTTTTGTAGTTTAGTCGTTATAAGGCATATGATATTTATATAATTGCCTCTACATTAAATAAATAAAATAAATATATTCTTTATTAAAATTTGGTTTATAAATCTGATTATAATTGAAATTTAAATAGGTTCGTCTCGAGAACGCGATACTTTTTTTACGCTTTTCTTATACTCTGTATAAAGATTCGTGAATTCATCCCTCCTTTGTGAAAAAACTAGAAAGCATTTTAATAGCAGTAATCGGAATTCCGACATACTTTGCGAACATTGACGACTATGTAGCGTAAAAATGCGTTCTTTTTTACCGCGTGGCATCGCAAGAAGATAATAGAGGAAGAGGGATATTTGGTGGGAAGTAGTTATTTTGCACGAACCCTGTGATTAATCTGTACTATTATAGCAGTGAGGGTTATTAGCTAGAAAATGCGGGTATTGAAAGCCAGCTCTCACGAGTGAGTTAACTTGCAGACAAAGAGACGTCTCGAGTTTGTACTGTGTACAGCCGCAAACTTTGCTAACTTCCATCTTTATTATTAGTCACAGTGACATGTCACGAGAGCAACTGGTGACTGCCTGCCTACTCACTCCAATTCCTTCTAACTTTTTCCCCCTTTCTCCAAGTAAATAGGCCTACATTTTCCTTCATTGGCTTATTGTTAGTAACAAAGTACATTACAGTAAGTTTCCATTATTTAACAAATTATATGGTGCGGGCGAAAGATACTTTCTACATACTAGGCACAGAATTAGTGTGCATGCTGCTTGTTCAAATTATGTCAAATTTTAACTGCTTATAGCTTTCAGAAACGTGATATAGGAACCAGTATTCTATAAGTTAAATAGCCAAGATATAATTTCTTCTTCTTCTTCATTTCCTTGTTTAGGCATATATTGCCTGTTCCGTCTTCACTAATAGATCTAAGACCATCTCTTCCGAAGACGTCCGATATCTCTTCTCCTCTCAGAAAATAACGTAATATTTTCTTTGGTAATCTACTCTTCTATTCCTTCTACATGTTCTTTCCTCCACTGTTCCTTGTTATTAGATATATTTTCTTTTATGGAGTAGATCTGCAGTTCTTCACGAAAAACATTGTTTCTTATCTGGTCCATTTTAGTACGTCCTTTTACTCTTCTTAAAAATTTTATCTCGTCTGCCTGTATTTTACTTTCTTGTTTGGTAGTGGCAGGAACAAGTGTCAGAATTTAATTATTTAGGTGTATTAATAACAAACACTAGAAATTTAATAAAAGAAGTAAAGAAACAAGCTGATAAAGCAGCACAAATATCAGGGTATATGAAAGATTTAATTTGGCGCAACAAACATATGTCAATAGAAAGCAAAACCCCATATACAAAACGATAGTTCGACCAGTTGTATATGGAGCAGAAACTAGGGCTGATACAACAAAAACTAAACAAATAATAAGCACATGCGAAATGAAAATCTTAAGAACTATTCAGGGGAAAACATTATTTGATAAAATACACAACACAGAAATTAGGGACAAATGCCATATTCAAGCATAACCAAATTTATTATGGATAGACGAAAATATTGGAAGGGTCACATAGAAAGAATGGAAGAAAACTGGCTTGCAAAAAGAGCTAAAGAAGATAGGCCAACGGACGGGAGAAGAACAAGATGAAGACCAGCCAAGAGATGGATAGACAGTGAATGCACACCCAATACGTCTTCCTCCGAGGAGTGATTCTGGAAATAAACAGGATGAAAATCCTACAAATTAAGTTTAAGAAGAAGAAGTTTGGTAGTGATAATCCAAGAATCGCTCCCATCTAAAAGGACAGGGAGTGCTATTGTTTTATAAAATTTTAATTTTGTTAGTTTATGGACTTTATTGTGCAATGTTCTATTTGTTGTGCCACAGATAGCCAAGATATAACTTAACAAAGTAAAATATGATACTTATAAATCAATATGAAACGGGAATGGAGGTGTATTTTGCACCAACTTAATTCAAAACCTTATTACGGATCTTGCAAAGTCTGATTATTATCATTAAGTGGTTAGTGGGCCAAGTATTTTCAAAATTTTGAAAAAAAAATACAATTTCTTTCATTAATACAAAATAATAACTATAGGCCCTACCACAAGATTTCAATTATTTACGTCCCTTATAACTCGACCATTTTACTTTGCAGACCATGCTTCTTGTGTACGGTGAAATCAGTTTACACCCTGTATTTGGATAAGACTTTTTCTATGAGTCGATATTTAAAATGAAGTTGTTCTATAAAAAAAACAGATATCATCGGGAACTAGTTTTACCGCATCATTTTATGGAAACTTTTTGAGAACTGAAACAACATGCAATTGCGCAACATTACAGCGTAATAATCCATCCACAGTAATTCTGCCAGAGGGCAGTCTTTCACTGCAATCATAGCATTTCCATGCTATGCTTTGCAGCTTTACTAGGGAAATTGTAAGTATGGTAGCTTCCCGTTGCTTTCACACCGGTGAAGGATGATGATGATTATGATTATGATGGCCATATGATTTCGGGGACCGTTTGGGCCTTAAAGTTTTCCTGACATTAATCTTACAGGCGAGGAAAAACCCCGATAAAAAAACCTCACCCAGAAAATCTGTCCCGACCGGGGATCGAACCCGGGCCCACTGCGTGACAAGGCAGCACGCTACCTCGAGACCACAGCGGTGGACTAGCGTAATAATAACAATAAAAAAATAATATTAATAATAAGATACCTTGATTTTGCACTGCACACTAATTCTACGTGTTTATTATATATGCATGTATGGAAGTGTGTGTGGTTGCAAAATATCAAATTTTATAAATAAGTAAATTAAACCTTTTAGAAAATAAATGGGAATTTAACGGGACGGTGCATCCACTATATGTAGACTTAAAAAAGGAATACGATTCAATTAAGAGAAAGAATTTATCTGCTGAAGTTCGGAATTCCTAAAAAGTTAGTTAGACTTATTCAAATGTATCTAAATGCACAAAGAATAGGATGCATGTAGGCAAACAGTTTTCCGATACTTTTGAAATTCACAATGGGTTATAGCAAGGAGATGCACTATCTCCTCTACTATTCAATTTTCTACTAGAGCATGTCATCAAATGTTTAGAGGGTGAAGTAGGCCAACTACTCAATTATATTAATAAGCTGTTAATTTATGCTGATGATGTAGTATTAGCGAGGAGACACTAAGGGCCAACACACTCACCCTATTGAGTAACACTAAGAAATTGGACTGGAAGTAAACATAAATAAAACTAAATATATGTTCACATATAGAAATGCATTATATAATGGAAATTAAATATAAAATTATGGAATATTCACCTGAAAGGTCCGTCTCCTCAACTTAATTAATTATTTAACTGTACCGCTTTCGGGACTTGCCCCATCATCGGCAGGATTCAACTGAATGCACCAGTTTTGAATCCTGCCGATGATGGGACAAGTCCCGAAAGCGCTACAGTTAAATAATCAATTAAGTTGAGGAGACGGACCTTTCAGGTAAATATATTCCATAATTTTATATTTTAATTTTGAATAATACCTCAACGGAACACATCAAGAATCTTATAAAAGTTGATAATGGAAATGAATAGTTAATGACAAATGAGGGAAATTTTGAAGAAGTGGCTGAATTCAAATATCTAGGAACAATAATTAATCCATCCATCCATAGTAATTCTGCCCGAGGGCAGGTCTTTCACTGCAATCATAGCATTTCCATGCTATGCTTTGCAGCTTTACTTGGGAATTGTAGGTGTGGTAGCTTCCCGTTGCTTTCCACACCGGTGAAGGATGATAATGATAATGATACGGATGATGATGATGATGATGGTCGGTTCATTTTCGGGGACTGTTGGGCCCTAAGCTTCCTGATATTTGTCTTACAGGTGAGGAAAAAAACCGGAAAAAAACTCACCCAGGAGCCTGTCTCGACCGAGAATCGAACCCGGGCCCGCTGCGTGACAAAGCAGCATGCTACCTCGAGATCACAGCGGTGGACCAATAATAAATAACAAATGGAAATGAAACATGGGCTTAATTCGGGAGATGAATGATATTATACATAGACTCTAGTCGTCTCAACTTCTATCAAAAAACGTTAAACTGAAAATATATAGAACTATTATTCTCCCAGTTACATTATATGGTTGTAAAACATGGACTCTTATTTAAGGGAGGAGAAAAGATAACGAGTATTTGAGAATAAAGTTCTTAGGAACATTTTTGGACCAAAGGGAGATGAACAGACAGACGAATGGCGAAGACTACTTAACAGTGAACTACAAAATCCTTATAGAAAACCAAATATGATAACCGTTGAGTCTCGTAGAGTGCGATGGGTAGGACGCGGCACGAATGGGAAATGAAAGAGAGGCATGGAGCATTTTTATAGGAAAACCAGAGGGAAAACGCCCAGTCGGTAGACCAAGAATGCGGTGAAGAATAACACTAACCACGATTTGAGGGAAATAGATTATACAGGAGATGATTTTAATACGTTAGCTCAGGATAGGGATGTATGGAGAGCTTATGTTCGCGCGTTCATGAACCTATGGTTTGGATAGTGCCAGTGAGTTAGTTAGTTAATTAGTTAGTAATTATTAAATAAGCTCTGACGATAGCTTTTTAGAACTCGGGGAAGTCACAGTTCAGACCCCGAGGCTAGTCAACATGACTTTTGTTGTGTTATTTAGCAGTCAATGAAAATGCTGGGCTGGAATTTAATGCGTAGTATCCACTTCATCGTAATTCAATTACGTAATTTAATTAAAATTAAATCAGTATTAAGTCTACAAAAAATACATGGCAAACGCAAAAGTAGAATTACTCAGCTTAAGGATACAAAATTTCTAGATCCTACATTTTAAACGTTTAAGTGTTTACAAATGAGAATTAAATTTAAAATAAATGCTATTCAACATCTCACTATGCATAATACCGTATGCCAAATTAAGTAGAAATTTGTTCCTTAAATCGAATCTTTCCTATTAAAATTCCAAGCAATATTATTAAGGAAACCACAGAACAAGACTTTCGTACAATTTGTATTTTCGGTACGTGAAAACTTCTAAATTAGGAATGAAATCATCTCCTTAAACCTGTATTATCAATAATTAATTATACGTAAATCTTAAAAAACATGCACACCATTTTACAAATATTGAACTTTTAAAAAGTTGAGGCTAAATATATACCGACACAACGTGTGAATTAAGTTCTCGAACACGGCAGATCCACTTTCTTCACATATAGGTAAACCAAGGGGCGGATATCTATCCACATAACTTGCAATCAAGCTCAGAAACAAGGTGTATCTACTTTCTTTCCCTTATAGGTACGTAAACTAGAAATAGAGGTCTATCCACACAACTGGTGAACAACCTTAGAAAGAATGAAGGTATTTGTGCAGGTCTTATTACGATATGTTTTACATTAATAATTATTTTAAGAAATTAATTATTATACTTATCTATAAGAAAGGAGGAATAACTTCGACATTTCATTACTTTCAAATCCATACAAAATTCTAGGAAAGCCCTTATAGGGACTATTTAGCCTACGGCTTAATAGGTGATTATCAACGTGGATTTATAAAAAAATAACTATATAATAGATAATATGTTTAATATAAGACAAATTCTAAAAAAGGTATGTGGGATTGCACATCTACTAAATGTAGACTTTAAAAAGACTTGCGCTTTAAATAAAGAGGGAGAAAATTTACTGTAATTCAGAATTACTCTATGTGTCTAGAGTATACAAGAAGTAAGATGTCAAAAGGCAAATACTTTTCAGATATATATTTGTTTTAATCTCAATGAGTTAAAACAGCAGATGCACTATTTCTCCCGATATTCAAATTTCTGCCAGAGCTTGCAATCAAACTCTTTAGAATATAACGAGGGCGTCCAACGCTTAGGTAGTATTCAGTTTTTGTTATGTGCTCTTGGTGTGGTATTAATAGGCGATAGTGACGAAATACTAAAAGCTAACGCATGCATATTTTTAACAAAATGCTAAGCAACTGTGACTAGAAGCGAATATCAATAAATCCAAATATAAGGTCACATGTTGTTACATTGTCGCCCCACTACTATAGCATACTAGCTTAAAAAACTATTTTTGATATAAGAAAGATAAACTGGTAAAATGATCTCACTAAAAGCCTTTAGGAGGTCCTTGGGGCTCTCACTTTTTCTGAATAATCGGCACTTGATGTCAGCCGGATTGTCAGCTCTGCGTGACGGGGCCCAGAACAAGCCTAAATTCGGTTAGTGGTTGAGTCGACTCAGGCCAAAGTGCCGCCAGAAAGTTTCAGTCAGTTTAAAAATCCTGACCCCACCTTCGAAACCTCGACCTTCCGACTTGTGGCATATTGCCTTAGGTAACTACTCTATAGCGTGCCCCTATTTGAGAAAATACTTCAGTGCATATTAACATTATCTATACCAAATTCCAGATGTCTTCAGAGCAAAGCAATAAGCCAGCCCTCCCCTTCATTTAAAATGCTGGCGCGTCATTGATTGCGTTGCACGTGTCTGGTGGGAAATCCACGTCAGCATTATTCACAATATTACAATACAAGTCAGAGACTCTTGTCGTCCCAACTCCTTTCAAAAAACGTAAAAATGAAAATATATAAAACTATTATTCTACCAGTTATATTATATGGATGCGAAACATATACTCTTATTTTAAGGGAGTGCTATGATTGCAGTGAAAGACCTGCCCTCGGACAGAATTACAATGGATGATGATGTTGATTATTATTATTAGTATTATTATTATTATTATATTATTATTCTATTATTATTATTATTACCATCATCATTATTAATTTCATTATTATTGTCAGTATTGCATTTCATTGTTGTTAAAATAATATGTTCAGAAACCTTAATTGCGTGTCGATGTACTCGTAAGGTTTTTCCGATGTGAAGCGCGCTTTTTCGCCGTTACAGCCACTGTTTTATATGCTCCGTAGATATCTGAAACCGACAGTCTATGTAAGAATATACACACCACCATCGTCTAATTTGGGCCTAACTAAACACACAATATGTCAACATAAATTAATACTTGCAATATTCGTTTGAATAATTTCAATGTGTTTTTCCTCAATATCTCAAAATTGTGAATTCGGAGTTGGTGCAGTATAGTAATGGCGCGACGATATGATCAAAAGTATAAGGATATCCCTGAATAGTGCTATTATTGAGAAATTACAAACTTCACATTGGTTAGTGTGATGACAGTATGTTGTGTACTATTCAGTATTATAAATAACTAGTTAATATCCGGCGTGCGTTGCTACGCCTAAATAAATTAAATATTAAAGGTTAATTAAATTGTATGGTATAAACTGGGACGAACGAAACATGGCGGTTGTTAAAGCCAATGTTTAATTTCGAATTTCAGACAAACTCCCACTTCTAAGTGTCGGATTTCGCTAATTTTTGGAAAAATACCTACCTCGGTTTTTTTATAGAACTTATTGAGTTTCGTTGTAATACATCGAAAATTACAACTGCTAGAGCGAATTTAAAATCTTTGTTTCAGGCGAACTCCTACATGTAATGGTTTCAGAACACAATAGATAGTGGCTAAACATTCCCTGTGCCTGAAAACCAATATGTACAAATTTTCATGAAGATCGGATGAGCTGTTTTGAAGTTGTTTGAATCACAAACATACTCAGGATGAGATTGCACCATGGTCAGATATGTAGAGTTCAAAAGTCAGTGACTTTTCAAGGTGGGATTATCATAGGTGCAGATCAAGAAGTAAATATGTCAGAAATATTCCAAGCCCTCTGAAGCTGTCAATATCCAGTATTTCAAATACTAACATAAAGTGAAAATATGATGGTACTAGCACGAGTAAACAACGACCTGCAGGCCGCATTTTATGCCCGAAAGAGATTGTCAGTATTTGAATTAGGTGATGTCTAAAATAATAAGTAGTTATCTAAATCAATCACACAATAAATCAAGCACGCTACCATTCAGAAAAGTTGAGGCAATCATGGCCGGGCAGCTGTACGCACGCCAACTATTTCCCCGTGAACACTAAGCGTCGCCTGCAATGGTCACTGGTCAGTTGACCATTGGAAATCTTTTATTTTTAACTAAACAGTTAAATTTTGAGGAACTGAAATTATAGTGTGGGACTGTTTCTCATATGTAATGCCACGAGTGGTTTCCAATTTATCTAGAGAATTTGGAAATCAAGAGTGGCATTTGTTAGGACTATTTAACGAATAAAATTAAGTTCTTTACTAAAAAATAATTATTTGAATATAGTTAATGGTAAATATTATATAGTTAATGTAAACGGCGAAGTTTGAAAACAAATTAGAAATGTGAGGTTATGTATATCCACTGCAACTCGATCATATTATTTATTGTCAAATAGGATCGCAATATTGTAAGAATGCACTCTAGTGGAGAAATAATGAAACACATCAAACTATTATAATCAACATTATAGGTTAATCATTTATATTTTGAATAAACAACTCAGTAAAATCACTGAATATATTCATTATTGCTATATTCAATGTATTTGTTGGAGAAAAATAATGGTCTAACCTGTTTAGAATATTAAAAAGGAGGAGCTTTCTTATCACAAAAGCAGGAGCTGATAAAGAGAAATCGATAAAGAGCGAGGTGAAACACGACTGTCATTGGTGTAAAACAGAATTCATTGAAACGTGATTGGTCATTTTTGCGACATGAGTTAAATAGTCATTGTAAGGTCTTGGTTCCTTGGTAAAACTGAATGGTAATCTGAAGTGTCAAAGTTTATGAAGACTTGTGAAAGTTTTGTATTGCTTACTGTAGAGGATCAGTTTGATGGTAAACTGATAAGTGATAACACTAATAACCAATGTTTCTGTAAGTATAATAATGGTTCATTCCAAATAACACAACCTGTGGACAAGTTTCTGGAGACAATAACATTTTAGAAATTGACTGGCTGGCCCAGAGTCCCTAACTCAATACAATCAAACAACCTGTGGGATAAATTAGCACGTAGATTTCGCTCCAGACTCCGCCGTAATTATCTTCTCTCTTTACAGCTCTATAATAAGAATGGGTAGTCATTCCTCCACAAACGTTTAGACAGTTACAGGAAAGTCTTCCAGCTAGAGTTAAGGCTATCATAAAGGCAAATCGTGGATACAATTTTCATTAAACCTAGGTAACTGAGTCTGAGTCAAGGGGAAAGGCTAACTATTAATTGGAGGATAAGATCCAACATACGTTTGGATTCACAGTGTAAAATATATTATGAAATGAGAATGGCCGAATACAAATACCTAGGAACGAGAAACTGTACATAATAAGAACATTCTGATCTCGTAGACTGCGATGTGCAGGACATATGGCACTAAATGAGGAATGCAAGAGGCACAGAAACTTATTCTAGAAAAAACCAGAGGAAAAAACGCCTAATAGACAAGTCAAGAATAAAATTAACCATTATTTGAGGAGGTGAATTATACAGGAAATTATAATATCTCTGGATTAAAGTGTATGGACAAGAGCTATGTTCCCGCGCTATAAAACGTCGGTTCGATAGTGTGAGTTGTTAAAAATAAAATTTAAGCTCCGAGAGACCCATATTTTCCTCCATAATCTATGTAAATTAGAGGTGGAGATTTAATTCTCTGAACATATGTTCAAGCTCACAAGGGAAACCGTCAACCATTGTATGCCAAAATGTCTTCTAGAGAAGCGTTGTGATATACCAAGGTCGTGTCCAAAAATGATCTGCCGTTTTTAATGCAATGCACAGATATCGAAGCCAGAATCCAGCAACTGCAACCCACTGTGCGGGATAGATGAACTCCCTCCTTGAGTAGAATAGAATAGAATAGAATATGGAATTTATTGCCTTTTTTTCAGAATAAAGAAAATACATATGCATTTACATTGCGCACGGGCCTGCTTGGCCGTACGTGCATTATTTTCCATGAATAAAAAATAAACTAATAATATAAACAAATACCTACAAATACACGTATCAAAAAACAATAACAGGCTACATATAAGTAAAATCTATGTCTGCATTAAATCAAAATAATACATATCTACATTCATCCACATTCCGTACATTAATATTAAAAAAAAAATGCTAGAAAACAAATTAGGGGGAAACAAAAGCACACACACATACACCCACACACCCCCACACATATACACACCGCACGCTCATACCCCCCTCCCCCCGCCTCTGCAGACATTAAGTGCACTATCAGACTATTTAACTTATCAGACCTACTTATTATATAACATGATTAAAGATCGAAAACAAAGACCATATTGAGATTCTTCTTATTGTTAATACATATATCCTTAATCTACAATTTTGTTATATCTCAGTTTTCTTACTGTACCCAAAAATTTGCATGTTTTTGATTCACTCTCGATCCGTCCTAAAAGATCCCAACACGCCACTCTCCCTCGATCCGACTTGAGAAATCTCTCCGGCAGCATCTGTAATCTGAGTAGAATAGAATAGAATAGAATATGGAATTTATTGCCTTTTTTTTCAGAATAAACAAAATACAATGCATTTACATTGCGCACGGGCCTGCTTGGCCGTACGTGCATTATTTTTCCATGAATAAAAAATAAAACTAATAATATAAACAAATACCTACAAATACACCTGTATCAAAAAACAATAACTGGCTACATATAAGTAACATCTATGTCTGCACTAAATCAAAATAATACATATCTAACATTCAATCCACATTCCGTACATTAAATATTAAAAAAAAATGCTAGAAAACAAATTAGAAAAAAAAAGCACACACACAACACCCACACACCCCCACACATATACACACCGCACGCTCATACCCCCCTCCCCCCGTCCCTGCAGACATTAAGTGCACTATCAGACCTTCAACTTATCAGACCTACTTATTATATACATGATTAAAGATCGAAAACAAGACCATATTGAGATTCTTCTTATTGTTAATACATATATCCTTAATCTACAATTTTGTTATATCTCAATTTCTTACTGTACCCAAAAATTTGCATGTTTTGATTCACTCTCGATCCGTCCTAAAAGATCCCAACACGCCACTTCTCCTCGATCCGACTTGAGAAATCTCTCCGGCAGCATCTGTAATCTAAGTTGTTCTGTCTCTCTACAGAATGCTATAATATGCTGCCAGTTTTCATGGTCATCGCATAGTGGGCATAGTTTAATGCCTTCCTCATTGTTAAATTATGGGCCATCATCCCCCCAAATGAAACCATGCAATAGCACTTTTATCATCCCCATCCAAAGAGTCAATATATTTCTCCCTTCCCCACGAAAGTTTCAGTTCTGTCTGCAGGTGAGCGATATTTTCTGACTACACTCTGCTTCTATATACTGTCTGTCTATATCGATTAGTCTCTTCTTAACTGTCCTCCAAATATTCTATTTATTCCGCGTACTCCTCTCCCACTACCCACCCATCCCTATGCCCTTCAATCCCCTTCTACACCGATTCTGAGTAACTGGAGTGAGACGGGCACGGCGCGGACAGCAGGTAGTATACCAATTCAGGAGTTGTATTAGTTCAAATGAGAGATTTGGATTTTAAAAAGGGCAGATAATATTTTGCACACGGACTTGGTACATCACAACGCATCTCTGGAAGAAATTTCAAGGTACTACTCGACAACGTTAACTTTCAATGCGGAAAAAGAATGTGGTAAGGGTCAGTAGGGGTTGGGAGATATTTAATAATAATAATAATAATATCATCACTCCAGGGATTAGGCAATTGCCCGTTCCGACTTCATATTGCATCAGCCCACACGTCTTCTAGGTCTTCCAACATCACGCCTTCCTCTTGCTTGATAATTTCTGGCTAACAATGGATATCTCTCCTTACTCATTCCATCCATGTGATCAATCCATTTCTGTCTGTAATTCGTGACTTTATCCAATAAAGGTTGTATTTTCAATTCTTCTCTTATATCCTCATTTCTTATTCTATCAAGTCTTGTACATCCTTTTACTTGTCCTAGTACGCAACCGCAACTCTGCCGCCTGTACTCTATCCAGAGGAGCATGTTTGGAGGCTCAGAGGAAGCAGCCCTTCCACCATCCTTGTCCTGCGAAGCGCTCGTAACGCTTCCAGGAGACATTTATCTTACTGAGAAGCTTCATGGAAATCAGCCGGATTGTCATAATAATAATAATAATAATAGGTTTATTTTACCTGGCAGAGTTAAGGCCTTAAGGCCTTGTCTACTACTCAACCAGGTTTAAAAAAATACAAACAAAAAATATAGTCTTAAATCTAAATTACAATATACATATATATATATATATATATATATATAAACGATTACAAGTTATGAATACAATACAATTAATATTTATAATGTATTTTGATTTACTCTAAATTTAACGAATTAAATAATATAATATGTACAATTAATATATATAAAACGAGGAAAAGATTAATGACATAGTATAAAATTAAATAAATAGAGAAAAATTAATATTAGACAACAGGTAACTGTATAAGCGTGACTTAAAGGTGCCAAGTGTGCGGCAACCCCTGATAGCTTGAGGAAGGAGATTCCAGGAGCGGGCAGAGGCTACGTGTGAAGGAAGTAGAATAGGAGGAAGTGCTATGAAGAGGAATTGTTAGTAGACTGCTATCTTGTGACCTAGTGTCAATATTGTGGTAAGAGGATAACTTCTCAAATCTTGACGCCAGGTTTAGACCCTTGTCTCAGGTTGCAGTAACAGTGATTATCATCCGTCAATCGTGTATAGTCAGTTGTTAGTGACAATGTCAAGTGCGAAGGTTAGGTCATATATTCACAGTATATACATGTTTAAGTCTGACAGACAGTAGCTGGAAATCAGTGCTGCTTTAATTTCTCTGTACGTCACATTACCCATACACCCGTAGGCATACAAACTCCGACGATCTTTCATTAACTTCATCTCCTATTTCAAGTAGGTCTACCACTATATTTTGTCACTTATTATACCATTTGCCCAGTCATTTGATTTTATTAACGGTGGAAGGAGACACTTTCCCCCTCTTCACCACTAGCGCCATTGCTTCCCCTCTCCATATGATGAAAGTTAAAAATTAAATTGTACCTGTTGGTAGGCCGTCGTCCTCAACTTTGTTAATATATTGTATATAAAATTAACTGGAGCGCTTTCGGAAGTTATATTCCATCTTCTGTAGGTCTTGTCAGTTGCTGCTACAAACAGTTGAAGTATACATCACCGTACACAACGACAACAAGTAACGGAAATTCAACCTGCAGAAGATGGAAGGTAACTTCCGAAAGAGCTCCAGTTAATTTTATATACAATATATTAACAAAATTGAGGACGACGGCACCTACCAACAGGTACAATTTAATTTTTAACTTTCATCATATGACTTCACCTCAACGGAATTTGATATGATTTTACTAGTATTGCTTCTCCTCTCCAGCTAAAAAGTTAATGCGGTTCGAGTTATAGATTTCGGCATGCAATGGTTGATAGTTCCCTTATCAGAAATAAGATGGATTCATTTTCTTCCGTGCATGTAAAGAGATGTGAAGATTAAACCACATAGCCTGTGATTAAGTTTAGAAGTACTTTCCTTCCATACAGATATGTAAGACATAGGCGGAGATCTGACATTAAACTTTCGATCAAACTCACGCCTAGAGTGATCTACTTTCTTGTCTAATCAGCTCTACAGGGTGAAAATTATTTAAACCGACAAACTCTGGGAGGTTGTAGGGGACACCAAAACAAATATTTTTCCCTAATGCCATTTTTTCCTATGAGGATTATTTAAACCGGTAGATGAAGATTTCTCTAGCGGCAAATTAATTAAACCAACAAACACTTTTGCATTTTTATTACCAAGAGACAACACATTAACACAACGCAATTACTTAAATTACAGTAGAGGTTAAAAAATGCCTCCATTGACTTGTAAACAAAGGTTACACCGGCGGATCATGTTCTGTCTAACACGGGCAAAAACTCCAGGAGTATCGTTAATTGCCTCTGCTGCTGCTACTATCCGGGCAACTAGATCCTTTTCTGATGCAACAGTAGTTGTGTAAACAAGGTTTGCGCATCTCTCCCCACACAAAAGAATCCATAGGGGTCATATCTGGGGATCGAGCAGGCCATGGTACAGGATCACCTCTGCCAATCAACTTTTCTGAAAATCGTTGGTTCAAGAATCGACGCACACGTCGACTGAAATGTGCCGGCATCCCGTCATGTTGGAACTATATGCGTTGTCTTGTAGGGAACGGGACGTCTTCAGCAATTCTGGCAATGCTCTGGCGAGAAAATTGTAATAGTAATTCTTGAGAGATTTCTTTGACTTTTCTATTTAAATAACATGCACAACAAAATCATCTTTACTGAAGAAACAGAAATCAACAACAGTATAAACTATTTGGACCTAACACTAACAAAAGAACTTCACCAACAACAAAATAGAAATTGGCATTTATCGAAAACCGACAAGCAACACACTAGCCATAAACAATAAATCGAAACATCCTTGTCAACATAAAATAAGTACATTCAAAAGTCTAATAAATAGGATGTTAGAACTCCCTCTAAATAAAGACAATTATAATAAGGAATTAAATTACATCAAACACATGGCAAAAACTAACGGCTACAACAAACAAATAATAAATAAAATCCTAAACAAACAAAAAAGAAAAAACAACATTACCAACATAACCAAACTTGAAATAGAATCCAATGACAATAACAAAAAATGGATAACTCTCACGTACACTGGTAAAGAAACATTAAAATTGGCCAACACACTAAAAAGCTCGATAAGAATATTAATATATCCTTCAGAACTGATAACAAATTAAACAATTTAATAAACAACAACATCGAAGATATAGATGAATTCAACAATAAAGGCATCTACAAATTAACATGTACAGACTGCAATAAATTCTACATTGGGAAAACTAACAGAAGCTTCAACATTAGATTCAAGGAACATTTCAGAGATTTCATTTACAATGGAGGAAAATCAAGTTACGCAAAACATGTAATTCAGGCTGGACACCATGTGCATAACATCGATAACACCCTCACAATAGTACATAGAGAAAACATTCCAACGAGAATAAATATACTGGAGGAAATCGCAATCCTAAGAGAAATCAACAACAATCTGATTCTCAATGAATACACACCTAATCCACACAATCCTCTGTACAAAATTCTCACAACCAAGTCAGTACTTCAACAAGGGTCAACAAGAACGGACCTAATGCATTCTGCTGATGATGGGACTAGTCCCGAAAGGCCTACAGAGTTTTAAAAGAACTTAAGTTGAGGAGACGGACCACAAGGTAACTATTTTATAGTTTTTTAACCGTACATTATATTACTGTCAATAATATCAAAACATTTCACATTACACATAATTGTTAATACGAGTAACATAAGCAGAAAATCAGAGGAACATAAATTCGATAAAAATTACATATAATTATCATAACTAACTGTTACTATAGAAACCGTAGGTTCATGGCCGCGCAATCTTAAGCTGTCCATACATCCCTATCTTGAGCTAATGTTTTCCAATCATCCTCTGTATAATCTACTTACCTCAAATCACGGATAGTGTTTTTCTCCTACCTCATTCTTGTCTACTAACTGGGCGTTTTCTCTCTGGTATCCCAACAAGAAGCTTCCATGCCCTTGTTTCACATATGATCATCGCAATCTACGAGACTTAACTTTATTTATGATATCTGGTTTCCTAGAAAGATCAAGTAGCTCACTGTTGTGTAGTCTTCTCCATTCGCCTGTCTGTTCATATCTCTTTGGTTCAAAAATTTTCCTATAGATTTTATTCTCAAATACTCGTAATCTTTTGTCCTCCCTTAAAGTAAGAGTATATGTTTCGCATCCATATAATATAACTGGGAGAATAACAATTTTATATTTTTTTTTCATTTTAACGTTTTTTGAGATAATCTGTGACGGCAAGAGTCCCTGTAATGCATAATAGCATGTTTCCAGAATTGAGCCTATGTTTAATTTCTTTGTCCATCATATAAATCCCAACATAAGACGATGGACCTTAATCGTAAGACATGTGTGTTGGTGTGCAGAGTGTACTTTACTGTTGCTAAGCAACGCAGACTGCAATTCTTTTAAATCAGGGAGAGATGCGTCTGTCACGGGATACACACTTCCCGTTCGGATCATAGCCGCGCTCTCACGTGTCCTGCAACCCCAAACACTAACTTAAGACTACAAATGGCTTATTGACTTTTCCACCCCTGTGCGATCTGTTTATGAAAGTAATGGTTCGCTCACAAACAATGTTTCTTCAGTCTCATAAATGGATATTTTATTCCGGGGAGAAGCCCTCCTGCGGCTTCTGTGTACATGTTACTGACATCATCATCACCATAAATTACTCAATTTCTTTACTCTCGACATCACATATCAACTTACAATTATTAACTTCCAGTAATAATTAAATCTAGCGTTCTATTAATAACGAGAAATACAGCGTGTTCCAGAAAAAAGAACTTTATATATATATATACTTATAATTTGTTTAGTGTCAGTATACTCGCCATGTAGACGAGAACGTGATTCGTGTTGAGACTTGAAAGTAGTTTTGAAGTTCCTTAGGACAGGTTACTGGCCCGACGCTAAGTAGTCCAGTGGTAGGGCTGCTACCTTTTAGTCTCTGGACAGACATTAGGATACCGCATTTACTCAGTACCTGATGGAACGGTTATACCGCCGTGACTCGGTCCTCAGAGCCTCGTTTGTGAAAACAGTTTGTACCACGAGAAGGTGAGGATGAGAATTGGGTAGGAGAGGTTATACACACGTCACTACCCCTTACAACCGAAGTATGGACGTTGAAACAGAAGGATATACAGAGACTTAGATCTGCTGAAATGAGATATCTTCGGAGGACTGCAGGATACACACTACTAGATCACAAAAAAAATGAAGACATCTTAGAAGAATTACACATGGAATCTTTAGAAAACAAAATTTCTGATTATAAGTCAAGATGGATACAACATGTTCATCGAATGGAAGATCACAGAATACCCAAACTAATGTTAAGATATCAACCTGCAGGAAGAAGAAGACCGGGACGTCCACTCAAAAGACTTCGGGATGGTGTTTTCTCTTGAGGCCGAAACAGGTCAACAAATGGCCTAAATTCGTGAATGTACATATGATGATGATAGATGATATATATATATATATATATATATATATATATATATATATACATAAGGACTTTATTAGACTAAAAGTAAGATACATACAATGTTATTTACAAATATGGGTCACACGGGCAGTAAGCCGTACGTGCTGTTAGCAGTCCGTTAGAGTAAGTTAATGATTGTTAATAATATACTTAAAACAAACAAAAAAAGAAACACAATAATATTACAATTAAATAACAATACAATTAAATTATACATTAATCCATTCGCTTCAGATTTAAATCATCAATGCATTTCCCCAGAAATCGGATTTAAGTTACCGTAAATTATATTGTCTATGTTCAGACATCCAAAACAAACAAAATATAACGGTACTTGAGATCTCAATAAGGGTGAAGGCCAAAAACATATTCCTCTACTGTTCATAAATGTTAACAAAAGATTGCCCTTCCAAGGGATGTAACAATATTGCAAAATATAAAACAGCAGAATTAAGAGAGTGTAGGGCCTACCTCTTCTTCTGACTTGAAGGTCATTTAACTGCCGGCGACTCTACCTCGTCTTTTGAAACGAATGGGTTAACTTGGTTATGTAGAATAATTAAGAATTAATGGTATTGCAATTTGTTAACATATTTATTTATTCATGAATGAGTGTTCTTATTTTTCGCGTTTTATCCAGAAATTTAACCACGTTTATCCAATTTTCTGGGCTTACCAATAACTCGTAGCATGTCAATCTTTCACGATTTTAATTTAGAAATCTTTACGGTAATAACTGACGCCTCCTTTATTCCAAATCGTTACATTTTCCTAATATATGTATCTCGTGTTCAAAGCTCTCGCACATTGAACATATTCGGATACCGTGATCGTCGCTAATTTCTAAAAATGAAAAAGAACTTAAAAAGCTATCGACACAACATATCAACTTACAATTATTAACTACCATTAGTAATCAAATCTAGCGTTCTATTAATAACCGAAATACAGCGTGTCCCGGAAAAGATACTTCTTAATAAGCTATTCCATCTCTACTTTCTCGTATGTCATTATGTGAACTAAGCAAATGATTTTTAGATTTTAGATTTGTTTAGCCTGGTGGAGTTAAGGCTATGTGGCCTTCTCTTCCATTCACCAGGACAAACATATATTACATCAGAATATAACAATCTCAATTAACTCTAATATTAAATACTAAATAAAAATTTTATCAAAAAGATAATATCTATTATATTACGATCCAACCAGTTAATGTTAGTTAAAATTAAGAGTAAAACTAATAATAAAATGTATACAAGCAAGACATATTAAATTGCCCCTGTCTAATGTATATAAAAAACAAAGAAAAATAATGGGATATAGAAAACTAATTTTACAATTATACAATATTTAAAGCAAAACAAATGAAAATATTTGTATTCTTAATATTATTTTCATAATAATTTAATTTGTTAATTGTTAAAAGAATACTATCAGTGAGGTGTATAAGTTAGTTTGTTATTAAATAATTCATTTAGTTTGTTTTTGAAGGATGTTATAGTTTGACAGTCTCTGACATAGGGCGGAAGGGAATTCCATGTTTTGGTAAGTGAGACCGTAAAAGATAATGAATAATATATAGTGTGATGAGGAGGGATATAAAGGACAATGTGCTGATTGGATCGAGTGTCAAGATTATGTATGTCGGATAGTCTGATGAAGCGGCGTGATAAATAATTAGGCGATGATGTATGAAGTATTGTATAGAGAAGGGATAAGGAATGGACGGTTCTACGATCTCTTAGACGAAGCCACGATAATTGTTCCAGGGACGGTGTAACATGGTCAAAATTTGCGAATACCACAAATAAAACGTGCGCAAGAATTATGAACACGTTGAAATCTTTGAGTGAAAATTGCTCAGAAGAATATTGGAAACAAATGAAAACTTTAACCTGCACTACACAAAAATATGTTTAACCTAACGACATTTCATTTTAAAAATAAGGCATTTAGGTTTGTATTCAAGACCCAAGCTCTCTAGGACATGCCATATCCGTCTTCCGTAAACTGACGCTCTCATCTTTCAATATTTTTACCAATTTTTTAATCAAATAAATATCTTGTTAGCACATTATGTTGAATAGAGTGAGCCAGTTAGAGTGGTTCCGCATGACCTACATAATTAACCACGGAGAGACGGTCTGAGATCGTTCTTCGTGGAAAACTTGGTTATTGAATACCGGCTTTAGTTTTTTTTCAGTCCATTATTAAATATTATAAACCTCCACCCTTTAATCTTCTTCTTCTTCTTCGCGGTTTAGGCTTATTTACTAGCCTGTTCCGGCTCCAAATTGCTGCTCTTTCCAAATTGCCTCCCTGTGGATTATCACCTTGACGTGGAAGGGAGGCTTAGTACCAATGACCCAGACGATCATAACCGGGAAGCCATGGCTTGAGGTTAGATAAGAGGAGAGGGAACTAAGAATAATCTGCAACGTGGGATTAACGACCACACTGGAAGCTGCAAACACGGACGACCACAACGGCAGACACGGCGGAGATAGAAATATCGGAACGGCGAAAATGGCGGAAGTGGCAACCCAATCTCTGGGGAAGAAATAAGAGACCCAGCTCGGGGAAACAAGAGTGAAGTCCTCAACGGCAGAAGGCGGAAGAGGCAACCATCCTTGTGGGGATAAAACACAAGGAATCAAGTCCAAAGGCTTTAAGGAGGCAGCCCCTCCAAAGGACTAACCCTGCAGAACGCTAGTAGCGTTCTCAGGGGACACTTCAAAATACTTACAAGCTCCACCCTTTAATAAATCACTGATATGTGTTCATCTGACTTGATTCGACTTTTGGGAGTTCAATTTAAGCCAATATCGATGGAATTTTCTTTTAGCATAAGGAAATTTCGAAGATACTTGTTTCCTTTGAAAGGGGAGTTACAAATATGTAGCATATTAAATTATTCTGAAATGCAAAACGTATATCTACATAAAAAAAACCCAGATGTAGAATTTCCTTCTCTGAAGTCAAATTTACCACCACAACAGGAGTAGAATATGTTTAGAGGCCTAATCCATAAAGAGAGAGGGCAAAGGTTAAAAGGAAATTTGTTAGTCCTTAACCATGAATTAACTTGTGCTAAACCCATGTGATAAGTTTTGATGAACTCTAAGGGCTCCTTCTAGCCAAAATCACCTTCCATCATCTCCAAATGGGGTAATTGAGATCATTTAAGATGCAAAATAGAGAGATTGGGAAGATAATTTATACACAACCCTAGTAAAATTGTTAAATGGTACGATTCGTGGTGAATTTGTAATGACGGGCCTGACCTTGGGCTCAAAAATATAAATGAACGAGAGAATTATTGAATGAACAATCAAATGGCCCATAAATCAAATTAACAAAAGTAAAAGAATGTATATTTCAGATTTCTTATAGATAACGAATAATAATAATAATATAATAGGGCCTATATATAAATGAATGTTTGTTTGTTTGTTTGTTTGTTTGTTTGTTTGTTTGTTCGTACTTTATGCGCGGCCATACCGTTGATCCGATTGTGATGGGACTTTTGCAAAATGTTCTGGAGATTCCCGGGATGAACACAGGCTATAATGGAGTTGTGATATTCAACTCCTACGCCCTTAAAAATCAGCCTTTGTAGTAGAAAACGTGAAAAAGTAGCTCTTTGGACGCTTAAATGGCTTACGCTGGTAAACCATAACAATTACACAAAATTAATGTACACAAAATTTAATATCTCAAAAAGCTCTATAAAAAAGTCCATGACAGCATATGTTTATCTCTTACGGATAACTCACAATAACCATTTTTGACTTTCATTGATGTCAAGAAGATCGAGACAGTCGATTCCTGTACAAGCATAGCAGCACATGGCGGGTATTCTTTTACGGATAACTCACAATAACGAATTTTGTCTTTTAACTCATTTATGCCAAGAAGATCGAGATAAGTAGATTTCCGGGCAACACCGGGTAATCAGCACGGGGAATCTTAAAATAATTACGATATACATTTATAATTATTTTTCATTTTACTTATTCAACTAATCGTAAGAAGTACATTATTTTTTGTCTTTCAGCTCATTTAAGCCAAGAAGAACGGGATGTGTAAATTCCCGGACAACGCCGGGTAAACAGCACGGGGTATCTAAAAATAATTACCATATTTTTTTTTCTTTTTGCTCATTTAATTAAACATAAAACATTAATTTTCGTATTTCAGCTCATTTATGTCAAGAAGATCGGGATATGTAGATTTCCGGGCAACGCCGAGTAATCAGCACGGGGTAACTAAAAAATATAAATTTATAATTATTTTTCCTTTCACATATTCAACTAAACATAAAAGCACATTAATTTCATTTATTCAGGCTAGCAACGCACGCCAGGTATTAGCTGCGAATATATAAAATGAAGACAAAATATTTAGTTCCGATTTGTGCGGCTTAAAAAATATCTGTAGCACGTTTATTTTGGTAATCCGTATTATTGTATTCTGTGTGTATTTTCTTGTATGGACTCTTCAAAATGTTCATCCAATGCTCATTGACAAAGTGTTGAACAAATTATTAACAGCGTAAAACACTATAACCGAGGAATCTATATTTTAGGATATATTACATATTGTAAACCAGTCCCCCTTGCTGGCTCAGGTAGCAGCTTGCCTGCTTCCGCGTTCGATACCCGGCAGTGTTGAAATTTTTAATTTTGTATTTAATTGAATTGCAAAATATTTAATTTTGTGGCCAGGAGAAGTGGTTGCGTACAATTTTTAATCGCTAGGTTATGCACCAAATTCCTGTATTAAATTGCAATCTTTCTCCAGTAGGCCCTACGTATGTTGAGAAGGCATAATAGTACTATTGATAGCGATTCGTCTATCGGATGCGGTGGTGCCCCCTTGGTGCGTTTCCACAGGAGTAGACTATACGCTGATACCAGATTTATCCTTCTCCTTTCTCTTCACCATGCCTCATACAACAAACTTTAAACTACACAAACAAAAACATACATCCATCCTACACTCCTCTCTATACACAATATAAAGAATACATCATCTACGTTAAGTGGTTTGCCGAAGTAGTGCATAAATTGAAAATAAACAACATTAATGTCATATATCCACCCAGTGCGGGGTCTGAAGCATGTAAAGTGAAGTGGGTGGCATTAGAACTAGTGTAGTGGTTAAGGCACTGCGCTACAGCCGAAAGGTCGAGGATTTTTAAACTGACCCAAACCTTCTGGCGGCACTATGGCCCTGGGGTCGACTCAGCCTCTAACGTAAATGAATTCCAGACGCTTGTTCTGGAGGTAAAGGCGGCGTCACTCAGGGCTGACATCAAGTGCCGATTGTTCAGAAAAGTAGGAGCCTTAACCTCCCACTACCCCAAGGACCTCCAGAGGCCTGTAGTGGGATCGCTTTACTTTCTACTTACTTTATTGTAACGGACTGTCAACAGCACGTACGGCTTACTGCCCGTGCGACCCATATTTGTAAATAATATTGTAAATATCTTACTTTTTGTCTAATAAAGTCCTACTACTACTACTACTACTACTACTACTACTTTTTACTTACTTTACTTAGGTGGCATTAGAACACACACACATACACACGTATTGTAAACCTAACGTCCATATATCCTGGGAGTACAACATGCACATTTACCATGTATTACACTAGCCAATAGTGAAAATGTAACTGGAATGAAGTAAATGTTTTGTAAGTATATCGACCACACTGATAACGAAAAAGACAATTAAAATCTCGAATTAGCTCTCATTTCCAAGTTAAAGAGGGTGCATTTAACCCTTTTAAATTATGATTTTCTTTAGGTTAATTTCAGGCAAGCAGCTACAGCAACATCACTATTTATCCTAGGATCATGCGTCGAACCTCATTCTCTTCAGAAAAGAACAGTATTTAAACGGTACTATTCAAATGCCCCTATCATGTACCCGAGGCGGAAAAAAATTTATGGGATTTGGGATTTTTTCTGAAAATCCCTTGTTTTTAAGTTTGGGTCCCCTGCACCCGCTGTGTTAACGCACAGGTCTTGAAATCAACTTAAATATACTAAGAGGTGCAAGTAATGTGTGTGCAAAATTTCAATCTTCTATGTTTAAAAGTAAGGCAAATGTAATGGCGACATTGCCCCCTATGTCTATACGCAGAAGAGTGTACTACTATACGTAACGTTTTTACAATGCATCTACGCTTGAAAAAAAAAGTAAAAAGCTCTACTAGAAAATTTTAAAGCCAATACATATATTACTCTCTTTTGAGACTAATGGCAGCTATGGGCATTAACTATAAAAGTGTTGAGTGGAGGTTGTTCATCGAGTCCTTCAAAATAAGTCTCAAGTGTGTCCTACTGCATAATGACAACGTGTTACCATCGATTCCGATTGGGTATGCACCTTACACGAAAAAAAAGCATATTTTAACATGAAACAGTTGTTATTCCGATTGAACTGTGACAAGTTTAAATGGCAGACTTCCAGGGATCTCAGAATCATAGGCATGCTGCTTGGGCTACAACAGGGCTAAGCAAATTCTGTTGTTTCCAGTGTCTCTGGGATAGCCGAGCCATAGCACTTCATTATAAAAAGAAAGATTGGCCTAAATATTGGCCTTGAATCATACCTCACAACGTTATGCAAGAAGCACTTGTCGAATCCAAGAACGTAATCCTCCCTGCTCTTCATGTAAAATTAGGCCAAATAAAAAAACTTCGTTAAGGCCATGGACAAAACTGGGGTAGCATTTATCTATTTGCGCCAACTCTTTCCACGGCTTAGTGAGACGAAAAAAAAGAGGGGATTCTCATGGGTCCCCAGATACGGAATATGTACAAAGATGAGCATCAACACTATCCTGACAGATAATGAAAAGTTAGCTTGGGATGCCTTTGTTCAAGTGTCAACAAACTTTCTAGGAACTAACAGGGCAGAAAACTATAAGGATCTTGTTGCAAATCTTCTGCACTCTTACGATAGACTGGGGTGTAACATGTCCATAAAGTTACATTTCTTTGATTCCCACTTGGACTTCTTTTCCTGGCAACTGTGGTGCTGTAAGCAACGAGCACGGGCAACGCTTCCACCAGCAAATTCCGAACATGAAAATGAGATGCCAGAGAACGTAGAGTGCATCAATGTTAGCGAATTGCTGCTGGACACTAATTAGGAAATCATCAGCAAAAAAAATTACAAATGCCAGGCAAAGCGGTTGCGCCTTCAGTGACCTTCCTCCAAGGGATAACAAGAAGATAAATACATGCATAAGCTCATATAGGCAATAACGTAAAGTTAGCATAACTTCAGAACGAGAGCTAATTTTGCATTTCCATTAACATCTTCGTTATCAACACACGAAAACATAAAGATTAGCTGATTCCAGGCCAGTTACAGAAAAAGTAAAATCTTGTTGTCTATTGTCATTTACGTTCTGTACAAGATTCCAGTTTAAACAGAATAAAATAAAATATATAGGGTGTCCCAATAAGAACGCCGGATTTGAATTGGCAGCCATTTTTTTACTACGAGGTTGGCAGCACTCTACCTACACTTTTTGTTATCTATATTTGTTGTAATTACTGGATGTGGAGTGTTATACTGCTGAACAATGAGTTTTAATTGTGAAAACTCATTACCAGAATGGTGTGTGTTATGCTCAAACTGTTCGAAGGCTTCGTGCTCTTAGGCCGGAATCGCGCAGAGGTGACCAAAATTGGCCACCAAGGTCATGTGACTTCTTTCTTTGGGGGTTTATCAAATCACAGGTTTATGAACACAATCCCCGAACCATACAAGACCTGAAGCAGGAAATTCGACGTGTCAGCGCAAGACTGTGCAAAAGTAATCACAAATTTCATAGACAGAGTCACTAGCTGTAGAGCGTCTCGTGATGGACATATGTCAGATGTCATTTTCCATACTTAACTCGGAACGTATACCCTTTGTGCTCATGTATAAATATATGTAATTTCTTTCAAATATAGTTTACTTTGCGCATTATTAAATCCGGCGTTCTTATTGGGACACCCATTACATAAACGAAGTTATATAGGTTCTAAATATTGGCTCTGACTTTGAGAGGAAAAACATATCACGCGTATTTTAGAATAAGCGTTTAGAAAAAAATTTGGACCAAGGAGAGATGAATAAACAAGCGAACTGATAAATGTAGATAGCATGATCTTTATGCGAAAACTTTATGTAATCAGAACAGTTAAGTGTCGTAGACTGAGGCAGACAATGGAAGAACTGCATAGAAGCTTCTTATAGGAAAACTAGATTGAAAGCGCCTAATAGGTGGGCCAAGAATGAGATGCGAGAATAACATTAACCATAGTTTGAGGAGTCGGCTGTGGTGGTCTTGTGGTTATGTTCCTTCCCCCTGGTCCCGAGAGTCGCAGATTCAACCCGGCCGCTATCAATGGATTTTTAGGATGGGAGCAAGTTCTCCCGGAGAGACTTTAAGCCGTGAGTCCAGAGTATGAAGATTTTCAGGCTCTTAAAAGAACCTCAAGTCTGAATCAAAATACCTCTGAGAAAAATTTAGCGATGTTCTTCCATCCAAAGTAATACTTTAGTTTCCTTCTAGATGTCTCCTCGAGGCGACGTACTAACCACATGTCCGTTTCGGAGATATGTAGGGAAATAAGTGTAACTAAAGTAACTAAATTAGTCTGGTTAAGAAACTTCCCACACCCAGGTCCGGGCGAGGGATGAACGGGGTTGAATCATGGTTTGAGGGAGGTGATTTGTACATAGATTATTTTGAAAATATTGACTTAATATAGGGATGTTTGACCGAATAAAGTGCAAATGCGTAGAACCAAATTTTGTATTAACACAATTCACGACTGGACACGGTAAATTTGGACATTATTTGGAACGATATAAATAGGTGCAGATACCTGTATTTGCAAATAACTCCAGCCAAACTATCTCACATCTATTATTTGAGTGTCCCGCATTTGATTTCAAAAGACATGAATTTATTAAAAAATTAGGTTATTGCCAAAATAGATTTCAACTGCCTTTGATAAATATTTTATGTAAAAAGTGCTGCTATAGGAAGCTGTGTGACTTTATCTATCAGATTTTAAGAGACTTTGAGTTGGTTTTGGTTTGTTAATTAATTTATTATTTATTTATTATTTATTTATTTATTTTATTATTCTTTATTTATTTATTTTATTATTATTTATTTATTTATTATTTTATTATTTATTTATGTATTTATTTATTATTTATTTATTTATTTATTTATTTATTATTTTATTATTTATTTATTTATTTATTTATTTATTTATTTATTTATTTATCTATTTATTTATTTATTATTTGCTCATATTACATCACATCATCATTGATATGTAACGCTATAAATTAAGCATAATCTAAATTAATGTAAATGATTAATTGTATTTTAACTAAAACCCTAACATACCGGATGGTGAAATAGGGTTCACATTATTGGAGATTCAATAAAAAAATTTAAAATATAGGGATGTTTGGAAAGTTTAAATCCGCGCGGCCATGAACCTCCGGGTTCAATAATATCAGCGAATTATACATAAAATAACAGTATTATAGGAGTATTGATGAAATGTAATAAATAAATAATTAGTGTAATTCCTCGCAGATGCAGTGTCATTTCTCCAGTTGAAATAGATAACAAGCTTACATATGTAATTCTTTACATTACAATTAAATCCTACGGCTGCCTGTGGAATATTATCACAAGCGGAGTGAATAATCATGCAATTAGATTATTACTGAGACACCTCACATTCATTACGGGCCACACGTGTGCCGGGGATTAGTAGCACTGCAAAGAATCATCAATTCCTGTCACAGGGGTGTGCACTGCCATAGGGGTGTATATATCACTCACATATTACAAAGGATATTAATTTCATACAATATGGAGATGTAAGGAAAACTCTGTCAGTAATTGCATGCTGAAATTCGATCAGGAATCGAAATAAAAGTAAAGATATTGCATGAAGACAGTTCTATTCAATCGAAGGTTAATGAACTAATTGCTGCTAGTCCCGTTGTTAGCGTTCCTAAATACAGTCGAAGATGCCCTGGCTTCGATTCCCAGTCTTGGAAATTAGGTCATTATTTATTAATGCTAAGTACCGCCGCCGTAAGCCGAGCCGTTAGCGGTAAATTAAGGTAGGAAGCCTTTGGCGCAGAGCTAAGGGCCTTGCGCTGGTTCGAGCTCTCCATGGGGGGAAGACCTTTTCTCATGGTATTTCGGCCAGTATGGGACCGGTGCCCACCCAGCATCGTGAGGCAATTGGGTAGATACAATAAGTTAGCGGGTCAGGTTGAGGAACCAGCTTAACCGGCTGGGGGACTCGAAATGCTAACCACATGTCACCCCTACATTGGCTGTTGATCATCTACCTCTGTGATTGACACATGTGGATGTGAATGGCCAGCAGCCGGCTGGTAAAAAGGGCAACCGCTGACTAGTGGAAAGACCCTCAATCGAATTTATTAATGCTCAGACGAGAGCAGAACTTAGAGAGCATTCGAGAGGCTTAGATTAAAACTATTTAAGAATTATCTAAAAAAAATATTAAGACAAATGTTATTTATTAAAGTTCATTGGATTCCATAGCATCCGGAAATAGCAATGAATGATAAACTAGAAATTTTAAATTTTAAAACTACTTCTGAATAATTTTCTTTGATTGGGAATTTGTCAATTTATCGATAGAGTTTTTTAAATATAATATGTAACATTATTATAAAATAATTTGAACATTTGATTGTGATTGGTTATTAGCTTTAATTACTCCATATTAGACTAACGATACCTAGTTTCACGTTAAAGTCGTGATTGTTGTTTCTGTCGATAATAATAGTCTGGTTATCAGTTGACAGTGTGTAAAATGAAGGTCCTGGAGTTAGGTGTTTACGTTTTGATGCTTTAAATTTATGAAAAAATTAAAACCAAGGAAATGTTAGGCCAATATCCTACTTGAACACAGTTTGTTACAACTGGAGCCGTAAAGAAGGTCGGCATACATAAGAAATTTGATAGACGAATCTATTACGATACTTTTTGGTTAAGTATTATGAAGAAACCAAGGTTTGTATTGTTTTTGTGTGTCTCCCCTCGCTGGCGCGGCGATGGTGATAACATATGGATGAAAATAGCGTATTTGACTTGAAACATCTACAAAACAAATAAGATGAACTTTTCTGCCAAAAGAAGACAAAGTCAGTTTTCGCTGAGTGATGTTGGTAACATTGTCAATAGTTTAAGTAATGCGTAACACGGATTACGTGTTTTATGTAACGACCAGAATTTCGTGAAATCAGTGGATTCCTGAATGTATTGAAATATATAATTTCATTAGCACTGGGCTCTGAAACAATTAAATTTCAAAAGTATTGAGAATTGTTGTACGTTGTCTAAGTCAACATCACAAAGTAGAAAAATTGTTTCTCAACTTTAAAACCCACAGAGTATTACATGAGGAGTCGCATGGGAAAGGTAGATAAACGCTATCGCTATGTTGTCCATAGAGAAAAAAAATCAGAAATTCCTGCGTTCAACATATAAGTGATTGATTTTTTGTGACACAACTAACAAGGTAAATACATATTTAATATTATCTACATGATTAAGGGTCGGCTGCAAACGTCTAGTAGTTATGTCTCTTGCCTCCGATCCAAGGGCCCGCGGGTTCACGCCCGGCCAGGATCAATGGATTTTTAGGTTGCAAAAATCTAAGGGAGAAGTCCTCCGGGAGGGACATTAATCCGTGTGTCTCGAGTCTGAAGATTTTCGAGCTCGTAAAAGAACTTCAAGCCTGAATAAAAATACTTCTGAACAAAATTTAACTGATTTTTATCCAATCATGTAATACCTTAGTTTTCTACTAGATGTCTCTTCGAGGCGATGTACTAACCACATATCCCATGTAGGGAAATAACCAAAGTAACCATATTAAATTAGTCTGATTAAGAAACTTCCCACTAGAAGAGCACCCGTGATCTACAACGGGACGAACAGGGATCAAACAATCACATTATTATCGCGTGAACTGTATAAGCCAGATTAGGATAGTGCATTACTCAATTTTGAGAAAATAAAATTTAAAATTGGATCTGTGTTCAATTACCATTGATAATGTTTTCTTCGAAGTTAACATTCTCTTATAAAAATCATCGCGGTTGTCCAGATTAGAAAAAAAAATTAGAAACGTTGATAGTAGGAAAATTATTAAAGTTGGAAGAAATGTATTACAGACAACTGAAGATAGACGATTAATATGTTACGGACATTTCAAGAAAATGACATCTGATGGAATCCCTAAGAACTTCGAGTGAAAAAGATGGAAAATAAGAAAGGGAATACCTATAGAAGGTTGGATGGACAGTGTAAGAACAAGTATGAATGAAAGGGAATACCTATAGAAGGTTGGATGGACAGTGTAAAGAACAAGTATGAATGAAAGGGAATACCTATAGAAGGTTGGATGGACAGTGTAAGAACAAGTTATGAATGAAAGGGAATACCTATAGAAGGTTGGATGGACAGCGTAAAAACAAGTATGAATGAAAGGGAATACCTATAGAAGGTTGGATGGACAGTGTAAGAACAAGTATGAATGAAAGGGAATACCTATAGAAGGTTGGATGGACAGTGTAAGAACAAGTATGAATGAACTGGGAATTACAGGAGATGATGTTCAAGACCGCTACGATTGGAGAAAGTGATTTTTTTTTTTTTGGGTGACGTAAAACCGCTGTATTGTGCATAAATTACGAAATATAAAACATTATAAACTCAGCATGCATACATGTTATAGAATGTCTCCCTTGTCCTTCAAACAACTGACACTCCGAGACACAAAGTTTGACATTAGGTGCATTAGCCAATACGTGCCAAATGTTTATTTCGACTATTTAACTCATGTCCCAAATGGGAGTCAATGACCAATCACGTTTCAATGATTTCTGTTTTACAACCAATCAGAGTCGTGTTTCACGAAATGTTTATCAGTGGTAAATTTACGATATTAAAGAAAGATCCTCCTTTTTAATATTCTGAATAGGTCTGACCATTATTTTGCAGTGGCTGACTCTCTAAGAAATACGGCTACCAGATTGTATATATAGTGCATAGATGTCAACACACAGCGCTTGCTTGCAGGAGTTAATATAAAAACATTTGTAGCAATTTATTATACCACCAAAAAAAGAAACTATTGTTTGCACTTTCTTAAATGTATTTTTTCCCAGATAATATCCAGAAAAATATAATTGTCATATTTACATCATAGGACATCAGAAATGAATTAATATACAGTTTGATGCGTTTCATTTTTTTTCTCCACTAGAGAGCATTCTTACAATATTGCGTTCCTTTGGCAATACATAGTATGATCTGTTTGCAGTGATAAACAAAAGAAGCAGATGAAGCGTACCTATCGTTTCTCATTGTGTTTTCAAACATCGCCGTTTACATTAAATATATAATATATTTTAAAATAACTATAGTTAACTAATGATTTGTGTGTAAACAGCTTAATTTTTATTCGTTAAATAGTTCCTAACAAATGCCACTCTTGATTTCAAAATTGTCTAGATAAATTCACGAATCACTCGTGGCATTAGTTATGATAATGTTATCAAACTTGCATAAGGTATTGCTTCGCCGACTCCGTCTATTGGGGGAACCGTGGTGGTTACTTTTACCGGCAATATAAGTAGATCGTGTACTGAACTGTCATTGATAGGGAGCATTGTTCTAAGGTAACATCGTATTTTATGGGAAATAAGACTGAATACAAAGTAAAATGGTACCAATAATTAGGAACTACTCATTTCATTTCTTATTTATTTATGACAAAAAATTACATATGGGGCCTACCTAATCATATGCTTATGTTTTTTCCATGATGTCGATAAATAGGCCTATCCTTTTTTTTCAATTTCATTACGAGCAAGATTAATGCCTCCATACTGATTTACCAGTAAATCCTGCTGTTATTTTCACATCATCAATGATTAATGTAGGGTGTTTTTCACTAAACTCTTTCAAACATTAAAATAAATTGCTTCTTTCCGCTTTTCAAAAGTTTTCCTTGTTGATGCATTAAAAATTGCATAAGAATCCTTGAGGATGAAGATCGGTTGGAAGACCAAGAAAGCGCTGGGCTGAACAGATGTGAGATCGGAACAGGCAAAGATCTATTCCGTGAATTTTGATGATGGTGATGATGATGATGACGAAAAATTGTGTAGGAGAAGCAGTCATTTGAAACAATTGAAATGTTAAAGTATTCTGCATTGCGCATGCGCAAGAATTAAACAATGAATTGCTTATCATAAGTAATGCCACGAGTGATTTCCAAATTATCGATAAATTCACGACTCACGAAGTGAGGAGTGAATTTATCTAGAGAATTTGGAAATCAAGAGTGGCATTTGTTAGGACTATTTAACGAATAAAATTAAGCTGTTTACTCACAAATCATTATTTAACTATAGTTATTTTAAAATATTTATATATTTAATGTAAACGGCGATGTTTGAAAACAAAATGAGAAACGATAGGTACGCTTCTACTGCTTCTTTTGTTTATCACTGCAACCAGATCATACTATTTATTGCCAAAGGAACGCAATATTGTAAGGAGGAGCTTTCTTTAATATGGTAATTATAACACTGATAAATATTTGGTGAAACACGACTCTGATTGGTTGTAAAACAGAAATCATTGAAACGTGATTGGTCATTGACTCCCATTTGGGGCATGAGTTAAATAGTCTATTTAATCTTTTAAAATTGTAATTATATATTTTAAGATTCTCCTATATAACTTACATAGATATGTGTTAGACAATAAATATTTTTATTATTTTTACTTCCTTTTATTTCGAGTGTTAGAGCGCGAACTAAATTTTCTTACATGCTAAAAGGTAAAAACCATTATTCGACCAATGAAAACGCAGTCATACATTTGATGTCTTTACATTACAACTGGAGCTTAACTCGGAAGTTGTATGGGTTAGCTTAGATTATATAGGAACTCGGCGATCATCATTTTTGTTGGTGTATTTTTCATAAGTTGACTATTCTAGTTTAACAATGCTAACATATGTTCCAACGATAATATGACATTGGTTATCGTATGTTAAGTCATTCACAGACCCCCCCCCACATTCACAATCCATCACCCACCACTGACAGTAGGTCTATATTCCAAACAGTCAGAAGCTTATGTAACTTACGTCACTACAACAATTTAAAAGTCACACACAGAAATTCATCTTGAGTATTAACTAAAGAATTAAGTAAATATGCGGAAGAAACTTTAGGAGAATATCAATATAGCTTTAGACCAAACAGGAGTACTACAGCATATCAAACGTATGCTGTATGAAACTATAATTTTTACCAAAGCTCAGCTGATTTCCCGAATAAATTGTGTGTTTCAACACACGAAACAGAATCCCGTCATGCTCAATAGAATATTTGAACATACATAGTAAACTGTCAGAACATACTTTTAATAAAATGTATTTTATGTACAATATTTTTTATTCAGTGTACAAGCCTTGCAGGCGAGCACCTCGATGTACACTGGTCGACAAAAATGAAACTTTTTTTCTTTCACAAGAATAAAAATATGAGATTTTAGAAGTATTTTTCATCCTGAATTTAAATATCATTTCAGTTTTTTCGGCAAGCATTTTCTGTGATATTCATTTACATTTTTTTATAATTTTCAATAAAATCCATCTAACTCTAACTCATTCTGACTTATCTCGAAAGTGGTAGATAGTGATTTTCGGGCATATTTTGCATCTGGAACATCTCTCTTCTTGGTCCAACAGTAGTCAGCCATCATATTAGAACTCCACATGCCTTGGTACCTCTTTTCCATTGTGGAAATTTGCTGATGAAAACGCTCGCCGTGCTCATCAGAGACAGCCCTTAAATACAGCTTGAATAAAATCGCTAGGTAAAAGTTTCTATGACAGGTCAAAGAGAATGCTAAAATCAATTTTTAAAAAATAGCTGTCACAAAAAAAACTGGTCCTGATGGAAAAATGTTGACTACATATCTGAATTCAGTATGGCAAAAGCACTAGATTCACTAATCAGATTTCTTGTGAAAAAAAAAACCTTGTTGGCCAGTGTTATTGGTCAGAACTCATTAAAAAGTTGTATGGGAGTATATGCTCCTAGAAAAAATGAAGAAATACTGAAAACAACAACTTTCCTCCATTATTGGCCACCAAAATTACTGATTCTAAGCCTGAAAACCTACTTCAACAAATCCTACAACTCCTGACCACAATCCTACAGAATCCACAAATCCTACAAAACCACTTTATCCTTTATAAGTACTCTAACATTTCAAGCCAATAAGCGACAAAAAGAAGAACTTCAAAGGAAACAAATTTAAGACCGCAAAGCTTAAGTTCAACTTCAAAAATCTCAGATGGTGAAGACACTGCAAGACACTACATTCAACAAGGAAAGCAAAGAGAGGAGAACTCTCTTTAGCAAAATTTAAATTACAAACGCACACACCTATAAGCACTAGAAGACATGGATTATGACTTGGAAATGGTCGGTGCCAAATTTCTCACACCATAAATGACTGACAGTGCTTCCTGTATGACCTAACATTCCTAAAGTTAGTCGATGATATCATGTAACTTATGTTGAGAAAGGAATGGATAGACTATCACACTACATGCTACTATACAGAGTGAATTTTAATTACACCGGCAAACTGCAGGGACCGATAGGTGACTGGAAATGGAGAAAAAAATGTTCTATGAATAAGTGTCAATAAATGCATAGTTGCCGCGATAGATGGCACTGACAAATGGCATTATTCTTTCGGCCCTGTTTCATGGCCTTCTAGATCACCAGACTTAAACCCCTTGAATTTTTACCTCTGGGAGCATCTGAAAAGCATTCTTTATGCTGAACCAGTTCCTGATGTATATAACCCTCACGTCGCCTGTGAGGCTATTCTGAGAGAGGCCGGAACATGCGCGAAAGAATGAGACAATCCATCATACTACGTGTGAACGCGTGCAATGCTTCCCATGAGGGTCACTTTGAATATCTGTTGCGACGTGGATGCGATTATGTGTGCCGGGGAGATTTGTTGTCGTTGCATGCACATCGTTCATTTCTGGACACATGTGTATAGGACCTTTTTTCCTTCATTTCCAGTCAGGAATCAGTCCTTGAAGTTCGTCAGTGTTATCACCGTTCACCTTGTATTAGACATTTCCGAAATTGTGGTCGATATCCTATGACAAGTATAAGGGGATCTTATAATTGTATTTTATAAACATTTTCATTCTAATATTAGGGCTATAATTGCATATGCATTTTGTGTTTTACAAGTTACGTTACATGAATAACAACTGTTCCAATTAGTTCGGATGATTGATGCTCAATAATTTTTTACGAAAATGTGCAAATATTTAAATATCTATGTTTATTGTTAACAAGTCAAAATCATATAAATAAAAAAATTAAACCAGTAAATCCTTGTTACTATTCAGTTGTGTTTCCTGTCTTCTCGGTTTTGTTTAAGAAAATGTCCGCTACGCAGGAATTACATAAACTAAGCAATTCATCAGCTAGTCGAAGTTATAGTCGATTTTGCTGGTTTGTGGAATATTTATTTATTTTGTTACATTGGAGAAAATCAGTTTCGTACGCTTACTTATTTAAACGTGTTGGACTGCAAAGAAAACAAACCTATTATAATAGTGAGATCTTACCATTTGAGTATTGTTGTATAAATATACATAAATGCAAATAATTTATACTGATTAATTTTATTATATTATTGAAAATGTTAAATAAATTAAACAAATGTATCTGATAGAATATATTGCTAATTTAAAGGTTAATTAAATTGTATTTCATACAATACATTGGGACGAAGCAAATATGGTTGCTTTTAAGTAGGTTTTTTTTTTAATTTCGGGTTTCAGAAAAACCCCCATTTCTAATGATCAAATTTTGTTGATTTTTAAAAGAAGAGTTTCATCGTTTTATTTTAATAGCATATACTGAGTTTCGTTGAGAAACATCGATAATTGCGACCGATAGAGCGATATTAAAGTTATGTTTCAGGTGAATTCCTACACCCAATTGTCAAATTTTATTGGTTAACTCGACCTTACTTTTTTAATTGATCGCTATTTGGCAAGGTTGGTTCTGATAAAAACAAAATTACGCTCGCTAGAGCATTAACGAACACACATAACTTACACGCTCGTATATATATATATTATATATATATATATATATATATATATATTCCGAAATTGCTTGAAAAATGCGAAGACCCCATCAGGAGCAGATATCAATTCAGACCATGTCTTACTAATAGGCGAAGTAGATATTTGCCTAAAGAAGATAAGAGGAAGACAAGCAACAAAGAAGTTTGATTTGGAGAAACTTAAAACTGGAGAGGAAAGGAGAAAATTCAACATTTTCAAGAGAAAGCCTCTAACCTGGAAATCCCATCCGGCAATAACAACGAACACTGGAGTAATTTGAAAAGCTCTATAGAGACAGCTGCAGAGGAAACAATAGGATACAAAGAGAGCAAGAATATTAAGAGACCTTCGGTCACAGAAAAAATGTTGGAGAAGATGGAAGAAAGAAGAAAATGGGAAAATAGTAATACAGAAGAAGCCAAAAGAGCTACTGGAAAATAAACAACGAACTTAGAAGAGAAACTGACAAAACAAAGGAAGAATGGATGAAGCATAAATGTGAAGAACTAGAGAATTTGAAGAAGAAAAGAAAATATGATTTAATGTACCAGGACGTTAAATGCTTGGACTATGGAATGAAGATCAGGAAAACTATGTGGCTGATTGAGGACGAAAATCATGAAGAAGTAACAGATAAACAGGGGAGAAATATGTAGAAGAGCTATATGAGACAAGAAACCGTTCGGCTAATTTGGATGTAGAAAATGAAGAAGACGTATCAGAAGATGAAAAACGGATTTTCAATTCTGAAGGAAGAAGTTGAACTAGCAATTAAGGAAATGGAAAATGGGAAACCAACAGGGGTAGATGGAATCCCCATTGAATTGGCTAAATGCTTGGGTGAAGGAAAGAAGGAAATTTTGCTTTTATGCAACAAGATATATAAAGAAGGTAAATGGCCCGAATAATTGACTGAGACAGTGTTAATACCAATACCGAAGAAAAATAATCCTAAGAAATGAAAGGAGTTCAGGACTCTCAGCGTGATGTCACACGCTGCAAAGATTCTCCTGCGATTACTGAACCGACGTTTACGTTCTACGATGGAAAGCGAATTGGAAGAAGAACAGTTTGGCTTCAGGAAGGGAAAGGGTACGAGAGATTCAATTGGATTGATTCGAACAATAGGGGAAAGATATACAGAAAAAATAAAGAAGTTTATGCTGTGTTTGTTGTACCTGGTAAAGGCCTTTGACAGAGTGAATTGGCATAAACTCATGCGGATCTTGAAAAAACTTGGCGTGAACTGGAAAGAGAGGATGCTCATAAGTAATTTTTATCAGAAACAGCAAATAAACGTGAAGAATAGGAGAAGAAATGTCAGCAGAGGGGAAAGAAATTGGAAAGGA
This sequence comes from Diploptera punctata, assembly GCA_030220185.1. Taxonomy (NCBI): domain Eukaryota; kingdom Metazoa; phylum Arthropoda; class Insecta; order Blattodea; family Blaberidae; genus Diploptera; species Diploptera punctata. The sequence goes on from JASPKZ010001718.1 coordinate 52,888, forward strand.
GGTACGGCAAGGATGTCCTCTCCCAAACTACTCTTTTCAAAATCTACCTGGAAGACCTAATGAAGAAGTGCTTCAGGAATACGGGAGGCGTAAACATGGGAGGAAAAAGAATTGAGTGCATAAGATTTGCTGATGATATGGCTTTATTAGTAGAAGATGCAATGACAATGAGGAACATTCTGATGGAGCTAAGTCAGAAGTGCGAGGATTGTGGAATGAAGATAATTATAAATAAGACGAAGGTCATGATTATAGGAAGGAAACCAAGGACGATAACATGAGGATTAAAGATGAGGCCATTAAGCAAGTGGAGAACTTCAAATACTTGAGTTGTACTATCAGTAGTAACATGAACTGCGGTCAAGAAGTAAAGCAGAGGCTAGCAATGGTAAAAGAAGCTGTTAACAAGAAGAGAAACATTTTCTGCGGGCCTTTGGCAAAAGAATTGCGGAAGAGGCTAGTGAAGTGATTTGTGTTGAGTGTGGCATTGTATGGTGCAGAAACTTGAACATTACGACGGAATGAGGAAAAGTGTCTTCTGAACATCTGACCAATTTTTCATATTGTAAAAGTGATTTATCTTGCAGAAAAATATTTATTTAAAAAATATATATAAACATATTTTGAATATATATAAAATATGGAGCCGAAATTCTGGAAAATATCGTTTCGGTTCGGGGTTCACTAAAATCGATATATCTAAACTATATCTAAAGATAATTTTTTGTCAGTTTACTTTCAACAGGAAACTCTACAATTTTTTTAAACAGTGTTCTCATATATTTGCTATTGATTTTATAAATAGGTACATTTCAAAATTATTTTTATAGTTTGCATTTAAATAATGAAATGAAAATAAATGTTCTTCCTTTACTAATATTTTTGTAACCAATTAGTGTTTTAAATTCTTTATGAAGAGTGCTTAAGATTGAATTGCAAACAATGAAATTTCGATGAGGAAGGCTTACAACTCAATGGTATTAATAAGCTGTTAGTTTATGCTGATGATGTAGAACTATTGCCCGATAGCAAGGAAATACTAAAGGACAACACGCACACACTATTGAGTAACACTAAGACGAAATTAGGACTGGAAGTAAATATCAATAAAACTAAATATATGGTCAAACACAGAAATATATTATATAATGGAAATGGACAGCTAATGACAAATGAGGGAAATTTTGAGGAAGTGGCTGAATTAAAATACCTAGGAACAATAATCACAAATAGGAATGAGATACACAAAGAAATTAAATATAGGCTCAATACTGGAAATGCGTGCTATTATGCATTGCAGAGACTCTTGGTGTCCCAACTCCTTTCAAAAAACGTTAAACTGAAAATATATAAAACTATTATTCTACCAGTTATATTATATGGGTGCGAAACATGGACTCTTACTTTAAGGGAGGAAAGGAGATTACAAGTATTTGAAAATAAAGTACTTAGGAATTTTTTTTGGACCAAAGAGAGATGAACAAACAGGTGAATGGAGAAGACTACATTACAATGAACTACATGGTCTTTATAGGAAGCCAGATATAATAATAACAGTTAATTCTCGTAGACTGCGATGGGCAGGACATATTTCACGTATGGAGAATGAAAGACTTGCATAGAAGCTTCTTGTAGGAAAGCCAGAGGGAAAACGCCCAGTCGGTAGACCAAGAATGAGGTGGGAGAATAACATTTACTATGATTTGAGGGAAGTGGATTATACAGGGAATGATTGGAAAGCATTAGCTCAGGATAGGTATGTATGGAGAGCTTATGTCCGCGCGGCCATGAACCTACGGGTTCGATAGTACCAGTGAGTAAGTAAGTAAATAAGTAAGTAAGTAAGTTTGCATTTTGTCTGACATATCTCACAGTGCCTTAGAGCAAAACAGAAATGAATATCACTCAAGTATGATCTTCCCCTCATACTCTATTTATTTCTTCAATTATAGGAATTCTGCGGAGCCTGCTACGACCAAATGGGTGTCATCATGTACGTATAACTCGGTAACAACATGCAATATAGCGATTTAACAAAGATGTGTCCTGCAATTTTTTCAAGCAAACTCCTATATTATTCATGCAGTATAAAGTTTCAACATTTTAAAACCAACATGGCAACCTGTGTTTTAAATCATGGTACGATGGTCCGGTGGGTGGCTGCTATGTAATAGAGTGTAAAGAAATAATGAATTTATGGCGACTAGTGACCCACAAGGGAGACTTACTCTAATATACAAAAGCGCTCTCAATTTTTGTTTCCGCGACTGTACAATCATCTATCCTTGCCACAATTACATGGCTGTACATACCATCAATCCTTGTCAAAATACAGGGGTGCTACAAATATAATCCTAGACAAACCCTACTGTTTCATAAATATGGATGCCATTAGCCTTATGACCAGAGTTGAGCAAAACCTGGTTAAGTAGAAATATCCCACTCGGATATTTACAAAGTGGTCACCAGGTTTGAAATTCCGTGCAAAAGCATTAAATACGGTCTTAACGCTTGCTGCAGGATGACAGTTTCAGTTTTCGTGCTGTAGGCTACCCTAAAGTTCGTATAGACCATCTAGGTACAGTATGTCAATTTGGTATTCATACACAGGCATTTTTATTAATAAAAATCCAATTTTCAGAAAGTTTTTAAACGTAAAGAAAAAAAATTAATGTGGTTTGAAGGAAACACTCTTATATCTAAATATGTAGTTCAAAACGTAATTATAAAATAAACATAATTTATAAAAATAAATAATCTTTATTACACCCAAATACAAACCAATTTGTTATTCATACACTAAAGAAAACACTGCAATGTATTTGCTTGTCTAACTTGCTTAAACATTAATGCAACATGAATACTCTAAGTTGTGCATTTGTTTACATCTGCCTACTGTGCTGGTTGTGTACACTGGCAGCCAGTCGCCTGCAAAATGGGTAAATGTAAAGAACTCAGTTCTGATCTCAAGGATACAATTGTAGATCTTGCACTTAAGGGATATTCTTTGAGAAAAATAGGGCGACTGATAGGCAAATGTCATGCAACAGTACAGTATATACTAAATAAATTCAAGTATAAAGGTTCAGTAGAGAATGTTCCGAGAAAACCTACACAAAAGAAGTTAAGTGAAAAGGAGGAGAGAACCATTGTAAGACAAGTGAAATTCAACCTCAGAATTAGTGCTCCAAAATTGCGGTCTACCCTAGAAGTTTCTACTGAGACAGTTCGGAAGGTGTTAAGCAGAAATTGCTATCATGGAAGAATGACTAGAAAATGGCCTATGTAAGTAAGAAGAACAGTGTTGTAAGACTACAGTTTTCAAAAGAACATGTAAATAAGGGGCAGGCATTTTGGAATAATGTTCTCTGGTCTGATGAGACTAAAATCAACCTGTTCGGTTCAGATGGCGTTCATAGAGTCTGGAGAAAAGCCAATGCGGATAATGATGTGGCCAATACAAAACCTACAGTAAAACATGGGGGTGGGTCTATAATGTTGTGGGGGTGTATGTCGGCAAAAGGTGTTGGCAATATACAGTTCATTGATAATGTTATCGACAAATTTGTGTATAACGACATTCTTCGTAAGAATGTTAAACAAAGTGCAGCAAAATTGGATATGCTCCCTACGTACATGTTCCAACACGATAACGACCCCAAACATACGGCGGACTTAAATAAGACTTGGTTGATATGGACGTGCCAAAGCAATTGAAAATCCCTCCTCAATCTGCTGACTTAAATCCTATAGAACATTTATGGGCGTTTTTGAAACCTAGGGTCCACAGCAGAAATCCTTCTTCCACAGAAGAATTGAAGAAGGTGGTTACTGAAGAATGGTGCAAAATCAGTCCTCAGATATGAGATAGGCTTGTTAGATACATGCAGCGTAGATGTCAAGCTCTTATTAAAGCTAAAGGTTACCCTACAAAGTATTAAGGACAGTTCTTTTTTTTTTTTTTTTCATGTTTTAATTTTTCTCCCATTCTGACTGTATGAATAGAAAAGTGACTATAAAATTTACAACTTTTAAAGTTTTTTTAATATATTATACGTTAAATGTTTATAGAATTTGTTGATTTGTAGGCTACATATTATGTAAAGAAGTGTACCTGAAAATGTTTAATTAATGGCAAAATATAATTGCAATATTCTGAGAATTAAAAGTGTGCTATTTCAATTATAAAATCTAAGTGTATGAATAACAAATTGACATACTGTATATGCGTGGCTGCCCCAACTGAGATGCCAGATTCGAATCCTGGTGGGCCTTACCGGCTTTTTCGGGATTTTCTCGGGGTTCTCCCGTTTCCCGAATTTCATCCTATCAACATTCTCCATTCTCCCTTCCCTCCTCTTTATGTCATTTTTTTTATTTAGGAATATTACACAATACAGTGTTTCTCCTTCAATACAAAGTGATTTGTCTCCAGAGGTTCCTGTCTAAAGCATCTTCTTCCTTCAAATATCTAGCTTCCATACTTCTCTTCACTCCATCTATCCATCGTTCTCTAGGCCTGCCTCTTCCACTTTTTTCCATTAGCTTTCCAATTAAGAACCTTCTTTGGTATTTTCTCATCTCCCATTCTAATGAGACGTCAATACCATTTCAAATTGTCTTGTAATTTTCTTAATATGTTTTTTTTCAACTTGCATAATTTCCCATATTGTGCTGTTTCTGAACTTATCCCTTCTTGAAATTCTTGTCGATCGTCTCCAAAAATCCATTTCTACTGCTAACAGCTTGTTGACTTGTTTTCTACTTACTGTCCAGGTTTCGGACCCATATAATAAAATGATTTGTAACTTGAAATATAGTTTTCTTCGTTCTGTGTTTCTATTCCAAAGCATTGAGTTCAACATACCAATGATTCTTCTTCCATCAGTTATTCTTCTTTGAATTTCTGTAGTTGAATTCTCATTTTTATCTGAAATGTGATCCTAAATATTTAAAATGTTTAATATTATGTATTCTTCCGGAATTACATTTTAGCTCATCTGTTTTATCCAATGAAAGATATTCGGTTTTATTATAATTTATCTGAAATCCCAATTTTTGTATTCTATCCCTATTTTTTTAATTATCATTAACTGATTTCATGTCACCCTTCACCTCATCTCATGATAGGAAAAATAGTTTGGTTGTCACCAACAAGTGTTGAAAATATGTGGGGTTCTAGTGGAGTCAACCAGGATGCTGAATCATGACTCCGAGCCATGGCAGAAGAAGCCAACAGGAAAGACGTATTTCCACCTCGCGGTCACGGGTCCAACCCAAAAATGGCGACATGAGTAATGAAAGAAGAACCTGGTGTGCCGGACCCGGAAGACAATGTAAAACTTACATATCACCGGAGAATAGAATTTAATTCCTTTCATCCATAATATTATAGAATATTTCAGGCCGCTATGCTCAGTCTGCTAGCCCACTCCGAATAAAGAACCACAAAGGGTCATATAAACGTGTCAATCAATTTCTGTTCATTCTAAGTTTAATAGAATGGTAAGATTTGCTTATATATTTATTTATTCAATGCCCTAGGTTGTCATTTCGACATTCCTGGTGTTCTCTCCTGGCATTGGATTAATTGTAACTCACTTCTGAAGTTGGGGGCGCCTAGAAGGCGGAGTTATGTTACCCCGATGATATGATGGGTGATGATAATGAAGTGCCAGGAGAGTCCTTAACCTAAATTCCAGACCAGGGTCAATCACAAGAATAATTCTATTTAAGGAAAAATTTTTATGGTTTGACCGGAAATCGAACCCGGCACCTCATGAACAGTAGTCAGAAACGCTGACCACTAGCCATGAGGCTGGTCTATAACTTTCCTTCATTCTAATAGGGTTGCTTGAACACAGTATTATTGTTTGTTTCCTTTTTTGTTTTGTTTTTGTTTTTTTAATTCCTATGACGAATCCAGCTTTGAACTAGAAAAAATACCATTTTGCAAATACAAACATATCCAGGGCACAGCAGCAAAAAAGAGCAAATACGAAGAGAGTGTCCGTTGTCACAAATAGATAATATACAAGATGTTAAATATAAAATTGGTACCTGGTAAGTCAGTCGTCCTCAACTAAATGATTAAATAGTTCCAATGTGGAGACATCTATATTAGAACTATTTAATAATTTAGTTGAAGACGACTGAATTACCAGGTGCCAATTTTACATCGTATTACATAACCTCAACGGTGCTTTAATATGAATTTTAAAAGTGTTGATAGTAAGATATATATATATATGATATGAAAAGAAAAAAGAATGCTTGAGCCGGGATTTGAACTCGAGTCTCTAAAGTCTGTACCTTTAGCGCTCTAACCAACTGAGCTACCCAAGAATTCCAAGACAAACATACAATTTTCTTATACATGTAGTATTCTCAATTCACACAAGAGGTAGCGGAAATATTCAACTGCCATCTAGCGGCTAACGTAACAGTTAAGCAAATTATTAAAGAGAATATTTACTTTATAGCAATAACGCTTGTATATATATATATATATATATATATATATATATATATATATAGAGCCAAATGATTAGCATAATGCAATAACTAAAGCTTATTTTCCGTAAATACACTCGTTTCCTTAAAGGTTTTCGCTACATCCTAATTCAACCAGGTGCTCGTATCTTACTCCATTACAGTTCTTAGGCTATACACACGAAAAATATGCCATATAATCATCCACGTTAACCATTATAACACAAATACGTCGAATATATTTTTAAAATGTATTAAATGTATTATGAAAATGAAAATTCCTTTGTGTATGACAATTTATGAATGTACACACTGACAACAAAATTAAAACATGAACCCTACCAACCCTTTGGGATAGTAGGAGACTAAAACTTTCGTCTTTTCTAACAGACAATCGACACTATATCAGTCGGGTTGTCAGCATACGACAACCCAAAAACAAGCCTCCGGTATTCATTTCTGTTAATGGCTGAGTCGACCCCAGGGTCATGGTGTCATCAGAAGGTTTAGGCAGTTTAAAAATCCTGACCACACCGAGACTCGCGCTCCCGATCTTCCACCTTGTACCGTATCGTCTTAATCAACTACACTACGGCGTGCCCAGATAAAATTAGTGACACTAATAAGATGCACATTTATAGGCCTATTACAAACTCTTTAGATTATAAAATTATATAGTTTAAATGTTTTAAAATAAAATTATTTACATATATAGGCCTATATGTGGAAAGCAACGGGAAGCTACCACACCTACAATTCCCTAGTAAAGCCGCAAAGCATAGCATGAAAATGCTATGATTGCAGTGAAAGACCTGCCCTCGGACAGAATTACTATATATATATATGATTTGGAATATTGGAGGCGTCAGTTATTACCAGAAAGATTTCTAAATTCAAATCGTGAAAGATTGGCATGCTACGAGTTAATGGTAAGCCCAGAAAATTGAATAAACTTGGGTAAATTTCTGGACAAAACGCGGAAAATAAGAACAACACTTATTCATGCATAAATAAATATGTTAACAAATTGCAATACCATTAATTCTTAATAATTCTACATAACCAAGTTAATGTATAATGTAATTGTGTTGTTATCTAATTGTAATATTATTGTGTTTTTAAAGTTATATTATTACCAAATATTAACTTATTGTAACGGGACTGTCAACAGCACGTACGGCTTACATTGAATGTATCTTACTTTATAGTCTAATAAAGTCCTAGTTATTAAAAAAATATAAGTATATATATATATATATATATATATATATATATATTAGGTATTTCTACAATACTGTAATTTCCCCAGCCAAACAATAAAAAATATATAATGACCACTAACACAGGGTTATTCTGACATTTTGAGTAAACGTTGGCATATAGTTTTGATAAAGGACATCAAACTGGGTCATTTTGATTTATAAGGAACTCATGACCGGAAATTCTTAGTTCATGTTTTATTTTTAAAATGTATACTTCATAGCATTCATATTATTTATTACGAAAAACAACGTGCATTTCATAGCAATACATTACTCCAACATACGAAAACAATAGCAACACATTACAGATCACAGAAATTGTTCAATATTACGGTCACCAGTCTCGATGTAGACATGACAAATTGTTTTTAAAACTTTATTCAAATATTCCTGGAGTCTATTTACAACGAGACTGGCAGCTAGAACCCTACCAAGCAGTTCCTTGTGATTGACTACTGGAGTTTCGTACACCAACGACTTCAAGTGGCTCCATAAAAAAATCCAGAGAAGTGAGATTCGGCGAACGCGGTGTCATGGGACAGGACCTCCCCTTTCATCCAACGATTTAGGGAACGCATGTTTAAGTGTTGACGGACATCAACATCGAAGTGAGAAGACGACGTTTACTTGCAGCCACATCCTCTCGCTGACAACAAGCGCCAGGTTATTATTCCGTTGTCGTGCTAGTCATCCTACCTTAATTCGTGTCTCAAGCCACTCACACAAACTATGAATTTCCGATCATTTGGTTCCTTGCTATGAAATGTACTTATTTTAAGGGGACCGAATGGTGAATTTCAAATTTCTTTTAGCTCTCATCTGATTGTTTTGAATTTTTTATCACATTCATTATGTGCCTATAGAAGCGTTTCTGTGGTGTCTATAAGTAGAATAGTTTCAGAATTATGATTTTCAAAACTATTTTTTTAATATTTCCTAAAAATTTCTATTTACGATTCATTTTTAAATATTCTCTGTTGAAATTTGAGATTCAGAATCTTCATGATTCCATTAAACACATTTGTTATGCAAAAAATATTCATAAAGGGAAGATACTGTTTATATTTTTGATTATTTTTATATTTTTGTCATTCTTATTATTTTCTCTATCTCAATTTAAAAGAACACATGTGACATAGACTAGTAACTGCATAGCAAATTTGAATTAGTATTTATTGGAGAGTCTAGCCACAAAATTTCACTTTGATAGCAAAAAGAAAATGCATCGTGAAGGACCATTTTAAGTTTTGGAAAATTTGAAACAAATGGAAACCGAAAAAACCCACTTTAAATTTTAAGTAATAATGCTAACCCTACGTGCAACGGTATTTAAACTCTTACGTCACGGGCTCAATTTTGCTTCTACAATAAAAATGTTTACATGAAAATTATCCTAAAGAATTAGAGTCAAAATCAAATAAACAAAAAATGTATTTTTTACCATTTTTTCAACGTTTTCACCATTCGGTCCTCTTTAATAGAACATGAACTATGCATTTCCCGTCATACGTTCCTTATATCAAAATGTTTTGTTTGGTGTCCTCTATCGTATATCAAATTTTGACCCATATTTTGAAGACACCCTATATATAAATATATATATATATATATATGGTGTCTTAAAAAAAAAATATATATATATATCGATTTATGTATTTATTAATTTATTATGAATTACTTTCACAGCACTATGTACCAAAATAGAAGACCTCGCATATTTTCCTTTCCTAATTCATCTTAGAATTAACAATATTGCCTAATTTCGGGTATTTCTCATATTTTGGAGTTTAATATTATTATGCAGAGTGTTATATATTAATCAATTGAGATAATAGCGGTAATATTACAAATAAATTAACTTGCATGTCATATAAAGCATCAAAACAGACGAAAAGGGAACTGTGCAACCATTGCATGCCTTAACTTATCTTGAAATTTCTTTCAGGTAAGCGTTGTGATGTACAAAGGCCGTGTCCATTAAAAATCTTCCGTTTTTAACTGCAAGGCACTTAAATCCAGCGCCAATCTCTCGTTTAAACTATAGGGAAGTAATACAACACCTGCATTGGTTTCGACATGCAATGACTGACAGTTCACTTGTTAGATGGAAGTGACAATTTTCGGATCTATATCCATATTGTCCACCGCTATGGTCTCGAGGTAGCGTACTGCCTTGTTACGCAGCGGACCCGGGTTCGATCCCCGGTCAGGGCAGTTTTTCTGGGTGAGGTTTTTATCGGGGTTTTTCCTCACCCGTAACACAAATGTCAGGAAAGCTTTAAGGCCCAAATGGTCCCCGAAATCATATGGCCATCATCATCATCATCCTTATCATTATCATCACCATCCCTCCCGGTGTGGAAAGGATCGGGAAGCTACCACACCTACAATTCCCTAGTAAAGCTGCAAGCATAGCATGAAAATGCTATGATTGCAGTGAAGGACCTGCCCTCGGGCGGAATTACTACGGATGGATGGATGGATAGATACCCATAGTATAATATGTTTTTCATCCTTTAGATGTAACCACGCATACATGTAACATACGCAAAATAATTTAACACGTACCTAAAATTCAGAAAATTCCCTTTGAAAAAATATCTATATGAGCAGGACTATGAAACGAACCAGAGACCCTGTGTTCTGGGGCGCGGCTACGAGGCGGTCGATTGTAATTTATTAACATGAGAATTCCTGGTAAATACTGGGAAACCAGCCCAAAAAAGGGTAATTTACAAGATATGAGGTAAACATATGCAAACAAACTTAAATTATGGAAATTTCAAAGACAAATAATGTACCGTCCAATGCCACATCATTTACTTGATTTACAAATACAGGGATTGTACAGTATTGTGAAGGGCTTAAAGCATAAAACAACGTTTTACATCTGATGATTAAGACAATACCACGCACAAATGTACACACACACAAAATTACTTCACACTAAATCGAACACGCGCTGCTGACCAAGTGGAGAATACCGACGTGCAGAATAAATACACATTCGAGGTGGCTTCATTTAGTTCAATTGGCCCAGTCTTGTCCAATTGTTCAATTGCCCAATATCGAAATTTCTATATCAATTTTCGAAGCTGGACTCATATTTAGTACATTGTCTAAATTTTGATTAAAAATAGAATTATGAATGTTTTGACGACGTAAATTCAAAATCATTATTTTTAAGACAGTGCTTATTTAGTTCAAACTATTCAACGACACACTCTTTTAATTATATTATGCAAAAAGTTACAGTGAACCCACTGCAGTCCTTAGAAGGCTCTTGGAATAGTTGGAGGTGAAGATTCCTCCCTTTCAAGACAACCGGCACGAAATGTTAGCCGAGTTGTTTCTCCTGTGTGATGGCCGCTTTTCCCCCTAGATCGTCCATCCATAGTAATTCTGCCCGAAGGCAGGTCCTTCACTGCAATCATAGCATTTTCATGCTATGCTTGCAGCTTTACTAGGGAATTGTGTAGGTGTGGTAGCTTCCCGTTGCTTTCCACACCGGTGAAGGATGATGGTGATGATGATAATGATAAGGATGATGATGGCCATATGATTTCGGGGACCGTTTGGGCCTTAAAGTTTTCCTGACATTTGTTTTAAAGGTGAGGAAAAACCCCGATAAAAACCTCACCAGAAAAACTGCCCCGACCGGGGATCGAACCCGGGCCCGCTGCGTGACAAGGCAGCACGCTACCTCGAGACCACAGCGGTGGACTTAAATCTGGTATTAATTTCTATTAGAGATTGAGTCGATTCCAGGGTCATGGTGATGCCAGAAGATTTTTAAAAAATTTATAAATCCTAACTCCATTGGGATTCGAATCTTCCGGCTTTTATGGTAATGCTTAACAAACGAAGCAGCTAAAATCATTAGTGTCGTAATTCAAATCTTGACGTGAACGAGAAGACATTTTGCTCCTCTTTTTTCAGACTTTAGACTATTTTACGTATCGTTAATCTTCTAGAGAAGACCTGCGACTTTAGTTTTCTTCCGATGGAATACTCAGAATTTTTTTATGCCCTGAAAAATCCATCTATCCCCGCTGGGTTTGAACCCGCGAATCTTGAAACCGGAAGCGATAATAGTAACCACTAGTCCATCAGGACCTACTTCTGCTAAATAAAATGGCTGGTTATGTGACTTGTCAGTAATTTATGTATTTGAATAATTGTAAATGTATTTATATTTATAAAAAATGTTCATCGGTGATAAATTATAAATTAGAAATTTTGTTTGCATCTATTTCTTAATATGATATTGTATTTATGGCCTGTAGTTATGATTGTAGTAATTTTCTAGTTGTTAATATCAGCTAATAGCTGACAAATTAAACTCGTAAATCGAAAGTTAAATAGACGATTACAGCTGTTTTTATAAATTCAAGCTAAATGAGACTAGGCCTTACCGATCAGCTGTTGTACATTAAAGTTTCATAAACATGGGATAGAGTTAAGAAAATTACCTCCAACTCTCATAAATCGTGAACAAGGAGGTGAGACCGGGAGGAGGAGGAGGAGAGGGGACGAGGACGAGGAACAGAGGATGAGAGTACTATTAACATGACAGGAGTATGATTATTCCTTTAACCTTATCATTAGTATTATTAATTTTAACATTATCATTTTATTATGTATTAACATTTCCTTATTATATTATATTAACATTATCATTATCATCATCATTATATTATTTTATTATTATTATTTATTATTATTATATTATTATTATTATTATTATATTATTATATTATTATTATTTATTATATTATTATTATAAGAGCTGGAATGAGAACAAGAAGGCTGGAGGACACCTGGGGGATGGATAGAGAAGAAAAATAAAAATTTAGGCACAGAAAGATGTGTAAACATTAAAAATCTGTATATAAATATATTATTATTATTATTATATTATTATTATTATTATTATTATTATTATATTATTATTATTATATTATTATTTTATTATTATTGTTATTATTATACTAATATTAGAATGGTTGCCACTTGGTAGAAGACGAACAGGAGGGCCAAAATTAATGGGGGTTGTTATGTTTTCTCAACATGAGAGGAAAAGGGATTGGACGATGATTGCCAGAGAAGTATGGAGGTGAATGGACAGTAGATTAATTGCGTGCAGGAAGATGTAATGAAAAATTGTAAAACCTACTAATAAATAATCATTATCATTATTATCAACATTATTTATTTTTATATAAAATAGGGCTATATTTATAATTATATTTAGCGTTTAATTTATATTATAGAACATTTTAACGCGTTTACATATCTGTATCTTGGTATATTAAAGGTTGTTATTATTACGGAAAGATAACTGTTGTTAGCGACAGGATATCATAATGATTCTTAAGGAATAAACGACATGATTTTGTAATTGCAAATGCACATGGTCCACAGAAGAAAAGGATGATCACATCAAGGACGAGTTCTGTACAGAATTAGAATGCGTATATATTCATAGGCTTTCGCGATATATTTAAAAATTGTTTGAGGAGATTTTAAGGAACGAAAAAATATATTCAGGCGAACAATCGGCAAATTCAGTCTTCAGGAAGATAGTTATGGCAATGGGGTAGATTACGGTAGCCACCTCTGCCACATCAAATAATATTATTGTTAAAGAGCACAATATTAGAGCATATGTATTCTTACATACACTTCTTGCGCGATAGTGCGTTTTGTCGTACTTAAGGCAATGGCGACCGTGATTGAAAGTTTAACTTCCTACATTTCGGGATGGCCAACCTAAATAACTATACCGTTATAAAATAACTATACTGTAATACTGCATATTACAAACACGCGTGTGGGAAGTAAAACCACCTGCCTTCTATGTATACTAAATACAATGTCTTCTTCTTCTTCTTCCTTTCATGTGATAGACCTAGCGGTCTGTTACGGTCTCAATCCAAAGTTTGAAGGGTCTGCCCAATGATCTCTTGCCTGGTGGCTGATAATTTAAGATTTGACGTGGTATTCTTGTTCTGCTCATTCTTCTTATGTGAGATATACTACACTGTATACACAAAAAAATATCCAAAAGGTAGTGTTAATATACAGTATACGAAAAAAAAAATCACTGCATTTTAAATGAACTGAACGTTTTTGAAACAATATGAAACAATAAATACGCACTTGTCTTCTGTTGTTTAAACTAATAAACATTGTCCACACTGTTAATGTTAGTCATTTGTTTATATTGAACGCAAATATTTCCAAAAAAGATGTTATTACTATACTATTATTTATTATTTTGAAAACATCATCGCGCAAAAAATAATGTACAACGCACGTTTGTGAAGTGTTTTACAGAATCTCAGAAATTAAAAACCTCGCTATCGCTCGGTTTTAAACATTTCCTCGATTCTGTAAAAACCACTTCCCAACCTCGCATCGTAACATACTATGGGCTTCTCTAGGTGGGAAAAAGGAAACCAAATAGATCATTCAGCAGTAAACAAACGAAGGCACTATACCATAATCGACGTTAGGTCAGTTAGGGATATAGACTGCAAAAATGTATCATCTGATCAGGGTGAAAATAAGATAATTGTTGTGGCATATGAGAGAAAATGGCGTTATATATTGCTGAAGATTTTGAATTTAAAAAATTGAGAAAATATAAATTGCGGTAAGAATGCCAGGTCTATATTGCTATCAAATTTTTAATTCTGGAACGTTCAGATGAAAATGTGGCAACCGAAGAAATTAGGATACTATAAAATTATTATTAAACTGTCAGCTTCAGAAAGCATTTTATTTAAAAATAGACTAAATAAGAAATGGTTATTGAGAAATGTGCTGATATTATGAAGAAAATAACGATAAAAAATGAATTCATTAAATGGACCAATTAAATTAATTTAGACAGTGGGTAATATCAGAAGGGAACGTAAAAGATTTTAAAGAGTGAAAAAGAGAAAATATTTGAGACAGAAGATTAATAATCTCGAAATGAACGTGTAAAAACAGGAAAATCAGATAATTATATCAGGATATTGGAATAAAAGGGTTTCAGGCTACAACAAATATTACTATAGGGGCATTTAATTAATTTCAAATTTATTCGTAAAAGTCTAATAAAAATATTAGTAACCAGACTTACTATCTATTAACGACGGTATAATAGGTGAACATTAATGTCGATTTAGGGAAAATAGATAATATTTTTTTAGTATATGACGGATTCTACAAAAGAAAAGGAATATTATATCACTGTACATCAACTATACGTAGACTTCAAAAGTATGTGCGATTCAATTAAGGGGGAGAAGTTGTAAAGCGTCCTGCTTGGATTTGGAATTCCAAAAGTTAGCCTTATTCCAATGTACCTGAATGGAAAAAAAAATAGAGTGCCCGTAGCAAATAGTTTTCAGATACTCTTAAATTCGAAATGAGTTAAAACAGGAGACGCAGTATTTCTTCTGGTAATAAATTTTGTTATTGAGCATACGATTAAATATTTAAAAAGATTAATAGAGCGTACAATTCAATGGTATTAATCAGCTGTTGCTATATGCTGATCATGTAGCATTATTAGGTGTCAGCGAGGTAATACTAACAGTTAACATGCACATTCTATAAAATAACACAAAGAAGCTGGAGCTGGAAGGAAATATCAATAAATATAAATATACAGTTACAGATATCCAGCCATAGTAATTCTGCCAGAGGGCAAGGTCTTTCACTGCAATCATAGCATTTTCATGCTATGCATTGCAGCTTTACTATGGAATTATAGGTATGGTAGCTTCCCGTTGCATTCCACACCGGTGAAGGATGATGATGATAATGATATGGATGATGATGATGGACGGATGATTTTCGGGGACCGATGGGCCCTAAGCTTCCTGACATTTATCTTACAGGTGAGGAAAACCCCGAAAAAAAACCTCACCCAGGAGCCTGTCCCAACCGGGAATCGAACCCGGGCCCGCTGCGTGACAAGGCAACACGCTACCTCGAGACCACAGCGGTAGACAGTTACAGATATATATATAGGATATGTGTTTGTGTGTATGTGTATGTGTGGTGTGTGTGTGTGTGTGTGTGTGTGTGGTTGTGTGTGTGTATGTGTATGTGTGTGGTGTGTGTGTGGGTGTGCACCGCTGTGGTCTCGAGGTAGAGTGTTGTCTTGTCACGTAGCGGGTCCGGGTTCGATTCCCGGTCGGGACAGGCTCCTGGGCGGGGTTTTTCGGGGTTTTTCCTCACCTGTAAGAAATATCAGGAAGCTTAGGGCCCAACGGTCCCCGAAAATCATCCGACCATCACCATCATCATCCTTATCACTATCATCATCATCCTTCACCGGTGTGGAAAGCAACGGGAAGCTACAACATCTATAATTCCCTAGTAAAGCTGCAAAGCATAGCATGAAAATACTATGATTGTAGTGAAAGACCTGCCCTCGGGCATAATTAATATATATATATATATATATATATATGATTATGTGTCATGGCGGCTAGCTACTAACACGCACAAGTTACGCTCCAGGTTTTAAGTTATTTTTCAGCAGGTGCCTTCGTTATTTCATAGCTAAAGTTGTATATTCGTAGTGAGTTTAAGTTTAAATTTATATTAGTTAGTGTCAAAAGTGTGTACATTTAACAACATGGGAAAAAAACACACGTAATTCTAACAATGATTCGACAAGTTCTACGGAGGAAGCTGTGAAACGTGTGGTGAAAGAGGCGCTACAGGATCCCGGCACTCTGCAGGTGTTTGTGTCCATGTTGCGGGACCAGGTAGTGGCGGAACTGCAGAAGACCATCCAGGACAACACTAAAGTAATTGAGGATCTGAAAAAGACCCTCGATGAAAAAGACAGAAAGATTGAGGTGTTAGAAAATAAAATAGACGACTTAGAACAATACCAGAGACGTCAATGCCTCAGGATTTTTGGTGTGAAAGAAGAGGCCGGAGAGGACACTGACCAGAAAGCCATCGAGGTGGCCAAAAAAATAGGTGTCGATTTATCAGTGACTGACATTGACAGAAGTCACCGTGTTGGTGTTAGTAATGCTGAAAGACCGCGGGCTATAATAGTGAAATTTGTTAGTTACCGCAAGCGCAGTGAAGTTTTTTCTAAGCAAGAAAAAGTTGAAAGGAAGTGGGGTCACTGTTCGCGAGGACCTAACGAAGTGTCGCTATCGCCTGCTACAAGAGAGTATACAGAAATACGGTATTCAAAATGTATGGGACAATGGACGGTGCCGTCATAGCTAAAGTGAATGGCGAAAAACGCAAAATTAGATCTTCTACGGATATCAACTAGATAGGACCTGAGTGTAAAATATGTTTACTTTGTCTTTTCTTTGCTAACAATTATATTGTTAATTTATTTCTAATTTAGGTAAGTTTTAAGTTTATTATTTTTTATTTAGGACAACTTACTTGTTTATTTTTAATTTAAGTTCTTTGTTTAGCTAAATTATTTTAATTTTATTAGAGTTATTACAGTACATAGTTTATTTTTACTTTCTGCTATTGGCAACATTGAGCTGACAAATGAAGACATGTTTGCAAACCTCTGACTCACTCACCTTCTCCAATCACCCTTCTTATTGTGCAGACAACTTTTAACGCAGGTAGCAACATTCCTCAATCCCAACCTTTCCCTCCAACAACAAATACTACTAGTCTACTTAAGAATGCATTTTCTATTGATAAATCATCACTTAAAATCGCTCACGTAAATTCACAAAGCATTCTGTCCCACTTTGATGAGTTTGAAACCATATTTTCATCTCTTGGACTGAGCGCCATTTTAATTTCGGAAACCTGGCTGACCCCTTCCATACCTTCGTCCCTTGTTCACCTAGACGGATATACATTGCTCAGAAATGACAGAATAGATAAAAGAGGTGGAGGAGTTTGTGCCTTTATATCAAATGAGCTTAATCCAAGAATTGTCCACAAGTCCCCTTCTGTATATTCCGCTCGCCCCGAGTTCTTATTCGTAGAAATTCAAGCCAGTCTAAAAAAATGTCTCTTATGCATTGTATACAAACCTCCAAAAATAAGGCACCTTTCGGATCTAGAAAACGCTCTGAACGATTCATTACCTCATTATGAACACGTTATTGTCGCAGGCGATTTTAATACAAATCTTCTTCAGACTGACTCACCAGCCATACAACTTAAAAATATGTTCCAAAGCTTAAATATGACAATTGTTCCTTTCTCTGCCACACATCATACTGCTAATACCGACACTCTACTGGACTTAATAGTGACTACACATCCACAGAAAGTACTGTCATATGGACAAATTCCTGCTCCCGGCATATCTGCTCATGACATTGTATTCGTAGATAGAATACTCACTCCAATGTCCTAAAAGACGCTCTAAATTGATTACGTACAGAAATTTTACAAAACATAGACGATACTAAACTAAAATCAGACGCTTTAGAACTACCTTGGTACACAATATGGAATCTGAGATCAGTTGATGAAAAAGTAGACACATTTAATACACTGATATTACAACTATATGATAGACATGCACCAGTAAAAACCCGACGATTTTCCCGCCCCCCTGCACCCTGGATGAATGACTCAATACGTGAACTTATGTCAAAACGAGACAAAGCATACCGAACATACAGACGACATAAAAATGACGAGAACTGGCAACTGTACAAACAACTTAGAAACACAACTACACAAACTATACGCAATGCCAAACTACGACACGCCCACAGTATAATCGGACCTGAAATAAGTGCACGGGACACTTGGCGAAATCTCCGTGCAATGGGACTTAGACAGTTGAATCCCTCAACTGACTCTATAGACATTTCTGTAGATGACTTAAATGAACATTTTACCTCAATACCCATGACACCTCCAGACAACAAGACTAAAACAGACATTCTTAAAGACTTATCCCCATCCCCCCATATAGGAAGAGATAAATTTCACTTTAACGACATTTCGCCTATAGACGTTAAAAAAGCACTCAAGCGGATTAAATCCAATGCACAAGGAACAGATAACATCAGCATTTTAATGCTAAATAAAATCATTGACATTATACTACCCACAGTGACTCATATTTTTAATGCTTCCCTTATAACTTCTATCTTCCCTACTGTATGGAAACAGTCTAGAGTTCGGCCTATACCAAAAATAAGTACACCTGCTAACTGTAATGACTACCGACCGATTAGCATCCTTCCGACATTATCTAAAGCCCTGGAACATATTGTACATAAGCAAATGACTGAATATCTCCAAGAAAATCACCTCCTTGATCCTTATCAATCCGGCTTTAGATATGGTCATAGCACAACCACAGCTTTGCTAAAAATTACTGAAGATATTCGTGAAGCCGTGGACAGACGTCAATTGACTCCTTTAACCTTACTTGACTTCAGCAAAGCTTTTGACACAGTAGACCACGACTTACTTATGATAAAGCTCAAGCACCTACACTTGTCTGATAGCGCTGTATCCTGGTTCGACTCATACCTGCACGGTCGTCAACAATACGTTTCATTAAACTCTAGATCTTCGTCTTGGCGCAACGTGCCGGCTGGAGTCCCCCAGGGCAGTGTTCTCGGACCTCTTCTTTTCTCAATCTACATAAATGACTTGCCAACTGTACTAAAGCACTGCCGTTATCACCTCTACGCTGATGATCTCCAAATTTACCTACATTCACCTCCTCATTCTCTCTATAACAGCTTGACAAAAATGAATGACGATCTCATATCCATCTTTAACTGGTCTTCAAGTATCGGTCTAAATCTAAATCCTAACAAGTCACAAGTAATTCTAATGGGACAACAAAGACTGCTTACAACCTTTGACATATCTACACTACCAAACATTACTATAAATAATATAATCATCCCTTATTCTTCTTCAGTAATAGATCTTGGACTACATCTAGACGCAAATTTAACCTGGCAAACACAAGTGAAACACATATGTAAAAAGACTTTCTCCATCTTACATTATCTTAGACGTTTAAAGAATTTTCTCCCAGTTTCGTTAAAACAAATCCTTGTGCAGAATCTTGTGTTACCACACTTCGATTATTGTGACATTATATATAATGATCTAAACTATGACTTGTCGCAGAGACTGCAGCGTGTTCATAATGCTTGCGTTCGATTCATTTTCAATATCCGCCGTTATGACCATATTTCCGAACACTTTAATAACCTCTCTTGGCTCCGTCTTACTGACAGACGTAAATTGCACTCTCTTTCACTACTTTTCAAGCTTCTGAATTCCTACATCCCTACTTACCTGGCGTCTAGATTTGAGAAGTTATCCTCTTACCACAATATTGACACTAGATCACAAGATAGCAGTCTGCTAACAATTCCTCTTCATAGCACTTCCTCCTATTCTACTTCCTTCACAGTAGCCTCTGCCCGCTCCTGGAATCTCCTTCCTCAAGATATCAGGGGTTGCCGCACACTTGGTACCTTTAAGTCACGCTTATACAGTTACCTGTTGTCTAATAATTAATTTTTCTCTATTTATTTAATTTTATACTATGTCATTAATCTTTTCCTGTTTTTTATATATATTGTACATATTATATATTTAATTCGTTAAATTTAGAGTAAATCAAAATACATTATAAATATTAATTGTATTGTATTCATAACTTGTAATCGTATATATATATATATAATATATATATATATATATATTGTAATTTAGATTTAAGACTATTTTTTGTTTGTATTTTTTTTAAACCTGGTTGAGTGGTAGACAAGGCCTTAAGGCCTTAACTCTGCCAGGTAAAATAAAGCTATTATTATTATTATTATTATTATTATTATTATTATTATTATATAAATATTTAATAACAAATAAGGGAAATTTTAGAGAAGTGGCTCAATTCAAGTATCTAAAAACAATAAGTAATTACAAACAGGAATGAAGTGCATAAAGAAATTAAACATAGGCTCAACTCTGGAAACGCGTGTTATTATGCATCATAAATATTCTTGTCATCTTCCCTAAAAAAATGTTAAATTACAAATATTTAAAATATATTATTATATAAATATATATAATACGTACTTATTGTCCCGCGCCGTAGCCGAGAGGTAAAGGCAGAGCTACGGGACTTGCGCTGGTTCGAGTTCCCGTGGGGGAAGGAATTGTCTCATGGAATTTCGGCCAGTATGAGACCGGTGCCCATCCAGCATCGTGAGGCATTTGGCTAGCTACAATAAATAGCGACTCCAGGTTGAGAAGACCAGCTATAACGGCTGGAGGACCGGACGTACTCCACATGCAACCCCAACACTGGCTTGATGATCGTCTACCTCTGTGATTAACACATGTGGATGTGAGGCCAGCAACCGGCTGGTAGGCCAAGGATCTTCTAGGCCTGTCGCGCTTAACGTTTTACGTATTTATTTGAGCCATATAATGATTGTCTCCAAACTAATAACATAGTCTATAATTTCTTCGATAACAAAACAAATATAATAATATTTGGAGGAAGTCTGAGTGAATCATCTATTTTAAGTGGCCTGCATTAAATAAATATTTGGAGCAAAATGGGATTAAATTCAATTTCAAAAAACTTCTAAAGTAGATTACAATTGAAATAACATGGTAATAGAATGTTAAAAATTACACTTGAAGAAAAAACAAGAAAATCTTAGCAGAGTTTTCAACTTCAAAATGAAAACTTTCATCGAAAAAGGGTGTAAATGTCAATTTCTGGGAAAATTATTTCAAAATGTTAAAATTCTTTTCTTGTATCTCGTAAGCCCATGTTTCCCTTAACAGAGATTTAGGCGCTCTCCCCCTTACAGAGAAGAATTTGAACCATACTAATTCACTTGTTTTCGTATAGATGTCACTTGAGTGGTCCTTGGTCAGCGTTCTGCCTCATACTGAAATCTAGGAAACCAAGGTAGTACTAGGATGGGAAAATTCGGTAAATTTTGCTTAGATGCCTTTTGGTTCAGCCTTAAGGATCTTTTACGAGCCTGAAAATTTTCAGACTCGGGACCCACGGCTCGGCTTAATGTCCCTCCCGTAGGACTTGCTCCTTGGATTTTTCCATCCTAAAAAAAATCCATTGACCCCGGCCGGGTTTGGACCCGCGACCCACAGGACGAGAGGCAAGGAGCGTAACCACTAGTCCACCGCGGCCAATTTCTGGGAAAATTATTTCAAAATGTTAAAATAAATGGCATATTCACTGTTATGTTTGTAACATTCCCCAATCTATTAAGCGCTTTGCTTACTACTTGAACTTACTATTCAGATAATGCACCATTTAAAATATTGGCACACAAAAATATTGGTTGCACCCTTATTCAAGTGAAGTCTTCGAATAATAAACCGGAACAGATCAACAATAACTAACTCCTTGTGAAATAGTCTAACTTGACAAACACACCTTCCGCATTGGAAAGAAATTCGAATCAACAATCTAACCACATAAAGGTAATGCTAATTAATAAAATTAATTTAACATTAAAGAATATTTATATCACTCAACAATGGGCTATGGCGTAGATATCACATAGTCAGAGATTCAAATGCATTGATATACGTTGTCTAGTATTGCCATATAGAAATCCAACGTCCGCGGTGGATTAGTGTTTATGCTCCTTGCCTCTGGTTCCGAGGGTCGCGGGATCAAATCCGGCCGGGGCCGACGGATTTTTTAGGGCAGAAAAATCCAAGGAGCTAGTCCTCAGAGAGGGACTTCATCCATGGGTCCCGTGTCTAAAGATGTTCACGCTCGTAAAAGATCCCTAAGCCTGAATAAAGAGGCCTCTAAGCAAAATTTACCGACATGAAAGTCTTATGCAAATACATTACTCTCTACTCAAATTACTTCCAATCACTGGTGAGCTGAGATCGATATTAACGGCCGCCTTAACCGGTCATGCATGAATGTTGACGTTTTCGTAATATTGGCAACGAATTACCCAGAATTCTCAGCGATAAAACCACTTCCGTTATTTCGTCTGCTATAGAGGAATGCATTTATGCTTGCATCCCGCAAATAATACCGTATACAAACACGTCTGCGACGCGCAATATTACGCCGATTCTCCTGTTCTTCCAGTTGAATTCTTTGGTAGACTCTATCAAATTCCTCTTCTCCGCGTATACCAAAAACATGATTGAAGTCTTCAAGGTCCGACATCTTGGATAAGTTTCAAACTACATCGGTTCCCTTCGGGATTTTCACATAAGTTTATATCTTGAGCTACGATCTTAAGGTACCTTGTCAGGTAGCTTTACAATTTTTACCGCGTGAATAGATTTCTGAGTAAGAAAAATGTGTTTGAATAAAACTTTATCAGCAGAGAACGTCTTTTACTGTCTAATGCGTTCAAACATTCGACCCTTAGTTGCCTGTTAGATGTCTCATTGGGTCGGTGTGTTGACCGCATGCCATCTATGAGCAAATAAGGTAACTAAAAATTAACTTGGTCTAGTAACTCCTTACAAAGGAGAGGCTTTGGGCTACGCCATTATAGATAGATTGTTGTCAGACATTCCAAAGCAATGATACACTTTTTCCAGTATTGCCATATAGATGTTTAACGTCCCACCAAGAAGAAAGCAGATATTCGGCTCTAAATCTAGGTAGGGATATAGCAAAGTGAGCGAGTATAAAATATCAAATAAAACATCATAGATAATGAGAATAAAGGGAATAAATGTATATAATAATAACAATAACAATTTAATTAGGATTTTCTCTATAATTCAGTAGTTTTCCTACAACCCATTGCAAATTGTACTCATTCATACACCCCAATTCTCTGCATTACTCTCTGTTAATCGTCTTGACGCCATACTCCTGTGTACTATTTGAACGCACTGTTCTCTTGATCTCCCCTTTCTTCTGTTGCCCTTCGCTTCAAAATTTAATATCATCTTAGATATCCTGGCATGTGACAACCTCTTTACGTGGCCAAACCATTTCGGTCTTCCTTCTTCAATAACTTGTAGAACATATTTTTTGAAAATTCATTATTTCTCTGATTTAATATTCCTAATTTTGTTTCTTCTTGAATTTCTAGAAACCCTCCTCCAGAAGTCCATCTCTATCACTTATATATATATATATATATATATATATATATATAGGCTATATATATAGTATGTGCTTGTTCTCTGCTTAATGTCCACGTTTCCGCACCATACATTAGCATAATCCACCAATTAACTATAAATAAGTTTTTTTTTACTTTTTTCAGAATGTTTGTAGTCCAATAATAATATAATAATAATAATAATAATAATAATAATAATAATAATAATATAATAATAATAATAATAATAATAATATGATACTTCAGTCAATTCCTTGTGTGTGTGTATATATATATATATATATATATATATATATATATATATATGTGTGTGTGTGTGTGTGTGTGTGTGTGTGTGCGTGCGTGTGTGTGTGTGTGTTTTGTATGTATTTAAGTACGAATGTATGTATACACAGAGCGGTGTATGACTTTCTCTATGGCATTTGGCGGCAAGCAGGCCCGATGTCAGCGCTTGTCATTCCCGGTGAACGGGATCCGGTGCATTCGCTAGAGTTGGACATTAAAATTACATTATTCATATTGTTTAATTAACCTGCAGGCAGTAAAGAGAGAGAAAATAGGTCAGAGGGAGAAAGAGGAAGGTAGTTATAGCGACAAGGAATGGATGAAGCATCATTATAATTCTTCATATCCATTATTTATTTGCCAAGTTATACAACTTAAACTTCTATACTCGCTCACTTTTCACAATTACACAATCAACTCCCCTTAAGAGACAAATCGATGTCAAAGATCAGTACGGGAGTTTCTTGTGTGGTATTATAGTAGAATGTGGAAAATATTCATCAATAAGAATTTCAAGTTTGTAAAATCTGTCCCAAACAAACCAATACTTAATTTCTGCGGAAATTAATTATTCCACACTAGTTGTTAAATTGGTTGTTAACTTATCTAAAGAGACAGAATATACACCAGAGCTGGTATTTGAACCCGAGATATCCAGCTTTATCCACTGATGCTCTACCTAAGTAGCACAATACTATAGTGCTAGCATGTAAAGCTGGATACTTATGTTGAAATTGTGGGTCCGATGAGATGTTCCTCTCTAGTTGTGTTAAACCAATAGGTAATTTAGAGAACGGAATATGAACTTTGGATATGGGCATTCGATAAGTAATGGCAACACTGCTATAACATCACAAAACATTTATTTAGGTTACTTTTGATATTATGAACTTCATTTATAGTATCTTCTCCTTCTTCTTCACTTCACGGCTACGCAAATTGCCTGTTCCGCCTCACAATTATTCTGTCCATCTTTTCACTGGCCTTCCTACATTCCTTGAACCTCTTGGCTTGTAGTTGAATGCTGCTCTTGGTAATCTTGTTACATTCATTCTTTCCTCATGTGTAAACCATTTCTCTCTATATTCTCTGATTTTCTCATCCAATGGATATATATTTAACTCTGTTCTTATATCTTCATTCCTTATCCGATCCAATCTTGTGCAGCCTTTTGTTCTTCTAAGGAAGTTCATTTCTGCGCTTTGTATTCTACTTTGCAATTTTTTGGTCATTACCCAAGTTTCCCTCCCATAAAGTAATGCAGGAACTGCCAATGTTTTATAAAAATTCAATCTAGTATCTCTTCTTCTTTTATTCTTTAATGATTTATGTATAGTTCCGCATATCATTTGAAATTTCGACAGTTTCATATGTATGTATCTTTCAGTTTTTGCGTTTATAGTAAAATTACAACCCAAATAATTAATTTATAGTCTCTTCCCAAGTTAATTACACGTTGATAAATCCTTGGAAGACGCCGCACTCCAACTGCAGCACTATTTCTGGATATCAACTCTTGATTGAAATAGAAAGTCTCGTACAGATTATCTGATCTTTTTGAATAATTTATGGTCACAAAGGCTCTCGTCTGGTAAATTTGGTGGATGTTCGAGTACTTCCCAATTTCAATTTCTAAACAAATTTTACTGAACATCTTATTAGGGCGGTAATATTTACTAAATGTGAAAAACGGTGAATGTATTCATAAAATATTGCTATTTCGAGACTTTCAATATTACATATTTATACAACAAAGACTGTCTCAAACAACATACTACAAGATTACAATTGTCACCACTAGGATCGCTGATTTACAACAGTGTTGCCATTGTATTCACGTAGACTTTAACGGCCGGAGTTGCTATGATGATCTTGAAGAAGGCCGTGGTCGTGAGGCTTGTAGTTCCTCGATGTTTCGCCAGAGACTGCGTCTGGCATCATCAAGGGTTGTCTTGAGACTGGCAATTCTGTCCACTGTCTGTCTTATTTGTACGTTCACCGTGATGTGTTCGTAAGTTATACCTGCCTTCTGATTGTTCCGCGTTAGGGACTTCCATTACTCCAATGAGATTGTTGTTTGATGGACAGAAGGCAGGTATAACTTACGAACACATCGCGGTGAACGTACAAATAGGACAGACAGTAGACAGAATTGCCAGTCTCAAGACAACCCTTGAGGATGTCAGACGCAGTCTCTGGCGAAACATCGGGGAACTACAAGCCTCACGACCACGGCCTACAGCCCGAAAATCTTCTTCAAGATCATCATAGTGTTGCCATTGTTTATCGAATGCCCTTAGGTTCGTTTTTTTTACTAATGCTATATTATCAACATTGTGACATAAAGGACGAAGAGCAGATGAAACAGCGATTAAAAGAGAATAAATATGTAGTCTCGTACTAGATTGTAAAAATGATCCCTATTTCAATAAATTACAGTACTGAGGCAAGGGACTCTGATCTTAAAAATCTAAGTGTATCTTACACGATATAAATAAGTTTCTGCATGTTGTATTCTGCAGTGGACAAGCGCCGAGTAATCCTGATTTATTGCCGCACTTCGGACGGACTCGTGCTGCAGTGAAAATATTAAACTCGTGGTCGCGGACGTGACGCGCACGGCTGCCAACATCAACGCAAACAAACCAGAAAACACTAACCGCCATCAAATACATACCCGAGCACACACATATGCAAGGCAATTTCACACATGAATAGGAGGTAGGGATGGATGGATGGGCTGATAAATAGTTAGACAAACAGGTAGGCAAATGTGCACAGGTAGTTACATCATATTCAAAACAGTGCTATTCTTCACATACAAAAACTGCAATCCTATAATCAAATCTGATCCATTCCTTTTACCTATACTTTCTTATTAATTTATTTAAATATAAGTTATCATTCGTGACTGTTCGGATAGAATTTCAATGGTAAAAGTGGAATTCTTTAAGATCTTATCACGTGTCATAACTAGAGACCGGATGTTAGGCAAAATGCCTACGGTTATTTATTATAGATATTGTAAAAGTGTCTTCATATAAGTTCATACCGACTACACTAGAGTTGTTTTCCTTGGAGTTAATTTTGACTGTAAATGCCTCTTTTCGCTTCCAATGCCTATAAATGCCTATTTGCCATTTTTCTCGCAATTAATTTAGTATTTTCAATTAAATTAATTGAAATGGACGAACTTCATGACATATATCATTGCATAAAAATTTCATGTGTTCTTTTTATAAATTCTGTTAGAATATTTTAGGATAATGGTGGCAATAACCAATAACCTAGTAGGTAGCTAGTTTCCCTGTCAATGCACCCGCGTTAGACGAAATAACAAGTACTGGTTATTGTATTTTTCCACCTCGTGCACTCCCATTAAGCGAAATAGCCCTAAGCTATGTCCCATAGTATTATGATCCGGCTCTAAGGCTCGGAGAAAGTTCTATAGTACAGCTTTGCTTCTTTTCAGTACTAACATTGCTGAGTGACATAGAGGGTATATGGCTCAAGCTTTTTTTCTCTGTCTCACACCACGTGCTGAAACCTTTAAGTGACTGGCAATATTATTTCTGATGTTGGTATCACTGAATTCGGACTGTAATTCTCATTCACACACAGGTGCTTCAAAGACAAAGTGGTGCGACAAATTCATGTGGCTTATATTTTACCTTTAGAACAATTGTTTTGCGATTCCTAAAGAACGGACAACAGTAAAGACAAACTGACCAATTTCGTGAAAGGATTTGGCGCGGAAATACTCTCAAGTGATGGTTCTACTTTGTTTTGCAAAGTATGTAACATTTCAGTGAAATGAGCGAAGAAGTGTCATGTTTCGCAGCACGTAAACACTGCAAAACATAAGTATGCTCTAAAAAGGCAAAATAAGTTCCAAAGTCATCTCTGATATCTTCGTTGCTATTGATAGCATATGTTTATATTCTGTACGTAAGGTTGTAAAAATTTATGTTGTAGTCCATGATTTTATATAAGCCTTTTTTGAATATTTTTGTGTCTATATTAATGACTTTTAGTGGCTTTTTGCCTGCCTATTTTGAATTTTTAAATGCCTAACATCCGGACTCTAGTTATAACAAATGTCTTTGTTTTCCTGCATATTGAATGCTCACCATGATTGACGCTAATGCTGCTACTCAATAAACTCTTGAGACTTTAACCTATTCTCAAAGATCAAAGAATCTCTAAGAGGCATTCGATTTCAATCACGAGTTGATATCCAGGAAGTTCTAGATCGATCAAATGAGAGAGATATCCAGATATGGTGCTGCAGATGGAGTGCTACATTTTCCAAGGATTTTTAACGTATAGTTGACTTGGCAGGAGACTATAAATGAAGTTCGTAATGTCAAAAATGTGATGTTATTACAGTGTTGCCATTACTTACAGAATTCCCTAGTATGTGTATACATACATACAGGGCAATTCAAAACTAATGGGCAAAAGGAAGCTTTCCTGTATCTATTATATTGAATTCATTATACAAATAAAATATCGCCGATGCTCGTTATAGGCGCCATTAATAAAAATGGCGGTTTCAGCGATAGAAAATGCATACTGTAACTTTATGTATCAGCAAGACAGTGCCCCGCCAAACTGGCGTAACCAGTTACATACAGTGGAGGAAATTGGTATAAAGGCACTAAATTTTAGTAGTAAAACAACCTGAAATATTTATGCATATACCGTATGTGTGTCATATATTACATGTAATTATCTTGGACATAATTTCATACAGGTCTCCATATTTTATATTTATTATATACGTAAACATTACGTAAAAACTAAGAAAACGCTGTCCTA